>JAPPUR010000054.1:0-147043 GCA_027569015.1 Ascodesmis sphaerospora | reverse complement strand
TTTGGTGGCTGCTGGGATGAGTCAACCTATCCGGAGGAGTACGGGTTAAGATATGTTAGTTAGAGCTTGAATGCAACATCTCGGTGAATTGCCAAATGGCTGGTTCACGTCATCTTTGAACACAATGCTTATGGTACTCTTCAAGACATGGAACAGCTGATCCGCGAGACTCATGCCAAAGGTATGAAGATCATGCTGGACCTGGTCATCAACCATACTTCTGATCAGCATGCTTGGTTCAAAGAGTCCCGCTCAAGTAAGGACAACTCCAAGCGTGACTGGTATATCTGGCGACCAGCCAAGTATGAGAATGGCCAGAGAGTTCCTCCCAATAACTGGCGCTCCAACTTTGGAGGCGGCAGTGCTTGGGAATGGGATGAGTTGACTGGAGAGTATTATCTTCATCTCTTTGCCAAGGAGCAGCCTGATCTCAACTGGGAGAGCCCAGTTACCCGTCAAGCTATCTATGCTTCATCTATGGAGTTTTGGCTCGAGAGAGGAGTCGATGGATTCCGAGTCGACACTGTCAACATGTACTCGAAGCTTCAAGACTTTCCGGACGCCCCTATCACCGACCCCAAGGCCAAATATCAACCTGCTGGACTCTTGTACTGCAATGGTCCACGAATGCACGAATTCCTCCGAGAGATGAACGACATTCTTACTCGATATGGAGCCATCACCGTCGGCGAGCTTCCAAACACGCCCGATCTGGAACGCGTACTTCGATACGTCAGCGCCGATGAGAAACAGCTCAACATGGTGTTTCAGTTCGATGTCGTCGACGTCGGTTTCGGCAAAACTCACAAATACGAAACGACTCCGAAGAATTATACACTTCCCGACTTGAAGGATGCGGTTGGTCGGACTCAGAGTCTGATCCGTGGGACTGATGCTTGGACAACTGTGTTTATGGAGAATCACGACCAAGCCAGGTCTGTTTCTCGATTCACTGACGACCGCCCTGAGTATCGAGTCGCAGGGGCCAAGCTGCTTGCTGTGTTGCAGGCTTGCCTGAGTGGAACACAGTACATCTATCAGGGACAGGAGATTGGAGCTGTTAATGCACCAAAGGCAAGCTACCCGGCCGAAAACTATCTCGACCTGGACAGCTACCTCTTCCTGGACATGGTCAAGGAGCGAGGAGGAGATTTTGACAAGGCATTCAGCGCCCTGCAACACCTTGCCAGAGACCATGCGCGAATTCCCATGTGCTGGTCCAAGGGAACCTTTGGAGGCTTCTCTGAAGGTGCTGAACTGGCTGGAAAGGCTGTCCAGGAACCCTGGATGAAGGCTCATCCCCTGGCAGGCGAGATCAATGTTGCCTCACAGTTAGACGACCCGGACAGCGTTCTAGCATTCTGGAAGAAGTCTCTCCGGTTCAGACAAGAGTTTGCCGACCTATTGGTGTATGGGGATTACAAGGTTCTTCGACCTGAGGACCCTGATGTCTTTACTTTCCTCAAAGAGTCTCCTTTGGATGGTTCAAAGGCGGTAGTTGCCCTCAACTTTAGCACAAAGGAGACGCCATGGAAAGCCCCGGACCGCGAGCTGGGACTACCAGAAGGAAAAGATATTACACTGGTACCCATCATGTCGACACACACAGGCAAGAGAGGCCAAGAATTGGCTCCTTTTGAGGGACGGGTTTATCTGGTTACGTAGATTCAGCTACAGACCCAAACGAATGCCAACGTTTACGGTCAAATGACAAGTCACCTTACCATAGCCAAGATCCATTATGTAACGAATGCTAATAGGCGAGCATAATCACCCCACATGTCACATGTATGATTAATCCTCTCAAATCACGCATTCTACACCGATCATCACTCGATTGTCATCGTGCATACAATGTCGACAACCCAGACGCAGCCCGTAGAGGCGTACGAATTAACTGCTGAAGAGCAGGAAGAGACTGAATCTGAGTCCGACCGCCTCGATAAAGGAGCTTATCTGAGGATCTTTACCGCTTGCTTCTCCTTTTTCGTCGCCGGCATCAATGATGGCAGCTTGGGAGCTCTGATTCCGTACATGATTCGTGACTATCAAATCACGACTGCCATTGTATCCATCATGTGAGTATTTCTATGCATTCTGAGCTCTTCTAACTGTATAGATATGGCGCAACCTTTCTAGGATGGGTGTTTGCAGCAGTCACAAACACACACCTGTGTCAATTCCTTGGTCTCGGATCGATGCTTGCCCTTGGGGCCGTCAGCCAACTCATTGGTCATGTACTCCGCACTTGGAAGCCTCCATTTCCCCTCATGGTTGTCACATTCTGGTTTACTGCCATTGGACAAGCCTTTAACGATACCCACGCCAACACATTCGTGGCCAAGACCAAAGGAGCATATCGTTGGTTGGCTATTATTCACGCCTCATACATGGGAGGTTGTCTAGTTGGACCTTTCGTCGCTACTGGAATTGCTTCCAGGCAGACTTCCAAGTGGTATTTCTTCTATCTGTTTGCAGTGGGCGTCAGTGCCGTCAACATCTTGTTGGTATGCTGGGCATTCCGTGATACGTTGGTCATTAGTCGGAAAACTCAGTCAGAAGCTCCTTCAAGGAACAAGGATGCTCTTCAACTGATCAAGTCAACGCTTGGCCATCGCAGCGTGTGGTTGTTGAGCATGTTTTACTTCTTTTACGTTGGATCTCAAATCACCATCAACGGTTGGGTAGTCGAGTACCTCGTTCAAGTTCGTGATGGAAATCTGGCACAGATGGGATTTATTCCAGCGGCCTTTAATGGTGGCTGTCTCATTGGGAGGCTTGTTCTGGCTGAACCAACGTATCGATTCGGGGAGCGAAGGATGGTCTTTTTTTACTGCGTAGTTGCCATTGGTTTGCAGCTCGTCTTTTGGCTGTAAGTGACAGTAACTGCTTCAGTTGAGGCTGCTAATACAGATAGGGTACCCAATATCATCGCCGCTGCTGTTGCTGTCAGCTTTCTTGGATTTGTCACTGGACCTTTGTTTGCAACCGTAAGTGCGTCGTCAATACAGAGACTTGGCTAACTCTATAGGGCATATCCCTCGGCACCAAACTCTTCCCTCACGAAAACCATGCAACAGCCTTGGGTTATGTGTTTGTATTCGCACAAATGGGAGGAGCCTTTTTTCCAATTGTGACAGGCGTTGTAGCCTCTCGAGTTGGTGTCAAGGTTCTTCAGCCATTTCTAGTAGGCATTCTATGTGGTGTGACCATCAGCTGGCTTCTTATCCCCCAGCCCAAGTCACTTCCAAGTGCCACTCTTCATCAGGAGTAGTAACTAGTGGGCGGTCTTTTCTTCAAACACCTCACGAAGAATTCGATCCTTCTTTGAAACGTCTTCCACGCCACTCCTGTCGTCAAAGACCTGATCCATCTCTTCCAGGGTCTTGCCGTTGGTTTCAGGGACAGAGAACCAAACCCAGATGAAAGAAAGCAGACAAAACACGGCAAAGAATACATATGCGCCAAATCCTGTCTCACGAACCAGTGGAGGCGTGATAAGACCAATAATAAAATTATTGATCCAGTCTAGATTGTTAGCTGGGTTGCATATCTGGGGTTATGACTTACTTGAGCACGTGGAAATGGCCACACCCTTTGCTCGAAGACTTGATGGAAACACTTCTGATGGCATTGCCCATGGAACAGGTCCCCAGGAAGCACCAAAAGCCAGCATGTAGAAGAGCAGGAAAGCCACGCTCGTCCAACCCTCTGCCTTGTGACTTGGCCAGTTGTCTGAGAACTTGCCAACAAGAGCAGCAATAATAACATGGGCAATAAACATGAGGACGCTGCCTAGGAGTAGGATGGACCTGCGGCCAAACCGATCGAGTGTCCAAAGACTTGTCAAGACGCCGATCAACTGCGTGACGTTGAGAACACCCGACATGGTGAGTTGCATGTCAAAGCCGAGACCCATAGTGCCGAAAAGCGTAGGCGAGTAGTAGATCAAGGCGTTGATTCCAACAAACTGCTGGAAAAACATGATTCCAGCACCCACAAGGGTACGGCGCCAACAGCCTGGCTTGAGACAATCTGTCCAGCTCACAAACTCGAGACGCATTCTTCCTGAAATATCGGTACGTTGTGTGAGCTGGGGGTGTCGTTCCTTGAGGATACCTGTCTGGAATCGTGCCTCGGCAATGATTTCCATCCATTCTCGTTGGACTCGAGGATCTGTCGCAGGGAGAGCTCGCAATTTGGCGAGATTGGCTAGAGCTTCGTCTTCTCTGTCCTTGGAAGCTAGCCATCTTGGTGAATATGGGAGGAAAATTGCCCCAAATCCAAGGACGAGACCAGGAAGGATCTGAAGAAGGAAAGGAAGCTGCCAGGACCAATGACTAGAGATGTGTCGGGTACCATAGGTGATGTAAAAAGCGATGACAATTCCAGCAACAATCGACAGTTCTTCGAAAACGAGCAGTGTACCACGGATCTCTGGGGGAGAAATCTCAGAGATGTACAGAGGAACAACCATTGAGAGCCTACAACGTTAGCTAGGTCAATCTTGCTTCACGTCACTTACTGTCCAATGCCGATGCCACCAATGAATCGGCCAACAACCAACATGGCGTAGTTGACTGCAGAGGTTTGCAGAGCTGAGCCAATTGTAAACACCACGACGGAAACCATGATGGAACGCTTCCTAGAGATCCAATCGGCAATCCAGCCTTGATTGATGGCTCCAATAAATGCTCCAAGAGTTATCATGGCAGTCATGAGTCCTTTCTTGAATCCAGCACCAGGGGCGTCATCAGAAACCTCTGGGAATCGATCGAGAAAGTGGTCCATGACCAGTGTAACGCTAATCACACCTTGGTCATATCCGAAGAGAAGACCACCAAGGGCTGAAAAGGCAGCACAAAGGGCCACATATTGAGAGTTGAAGAGACCACGGAAGCCTACAAAGTTAGTCATTGAAGCACGCAGATCAATCAACGTACCTGATGGCCCATATGGCTCGACTGTCAAGCTAAGGCCAACATTCTCCTCAGTATCAACGCCATAGTCAAGATCATCCTTGACTTTTTCGAGTTTCTTAGTCATGGTAAATAAATATTGGTAGATGAATGTCCATGATTTGGGACGTGTTCCTGAAGCAGTCTTTATAGTTTATCCCGCACAACGGCGTCAACAAGGTTTCATCATAGTACCCGCACAACAACCAATTGACACGATGCGATTACTTGTTTCTCCACGTCTCCATGGCGGGGAAAATCTGGGGTCTGGGGTATGGTTGGAGTGCATGAGTCAGGTTCAATGAAATGGTCTGCTTTTTTGTCTAGTCACGTTAGTTGGAGAGACGGGACTGATTTCCGTCGGTGGATACACGTTGAAACATGGATTCGGGCCTTTTTCCGATGACGCTGTCATACCACAAGTGGGAGTATCGGGATTACCTGTCCGATGACTACGGGGAAAACCCCGATGCCTCCAGTAGTTCTTACCCTTATCACGGAGAGAATGCCATTAGTGTTGGATTTGGACTCGCGGTAACTGACATTGAGAGGTTGCTGTGTCGTCTCCAAGGCTTCTCACGCTGTGGTAACCAAGCTCGCTGGCATACGATACCTTGCCAATCATATAAACCTCAGTCTGCCGCAAGGTAATAGCAGCGTGCTATAAAACTACCCGAAGAGAGCCATATTCCCAAACCCTTTATTCCCTTGGGCGAACTCATACTGGCCTGGGCCAGAGGGCCGAAGAGAAAGCAGGCCCAGGTCTAGTGCCAAGCGCTTCCCTTTCAACAATTTCACGTAATTTGGCTCTCTTTCTACACTTCTTTCACCTTTTGATCACTAATCATGTACTACCGGCATTGTCTCCGATAATTTTGCAGCCCAACGTCCCGTGGCATGTTGGGGTAAGGCCTGAGGTTGTAATTGCAACGATCAGGGATTTTCAGCGTCGGATCCGCATGAGCATATGGTGGATCTACATGTCGGGCGCCGTTTCGGGTGACCTTGCTATGGACAGTGTTAGATACGTTAACCACGGCAGTTTTCAACGGCTCATGGACTTCAGGCGGCGTGTCTGCTCTACTTTATATACATGCAGTTATCCTATCGAGGGCCCGGCTTCGACCATAAAAAACACATTGGGAAGCAAACGAGACACCAGGATATCAAAAAGACAATTACCTATCGATTCGTAATCAAAAGAATTAGGTGAAATATATCATAAGAAAGGTAAACCTATAGAGCTTCTTTCTCTGAGGATAAGCTAAAAGGTTCAGACTAGGGTTTCCCTGACCCGGGCAGCCTGCATTCTTTTGTATTATCCCAGTCTCCTCCATGAGCCATTGCGATGAGAGGTCCAGGTTTTCTCTAAATAGTGGGTATGTCATGTTGCGATCATGCCAGCCAGTGACTGATAACAACGGGATCCAATCAGAACCCTAGAAGCCAGTCAGTATATACGTGCTCTGACAAATGCCAAGCATGTGTGAGGTAGCTGGAATCTTCTGACGATGTAATCCTGGATAGAAACCATCCATAACTTGAGTCCAGTATCAACGTGAGTCAGACAAATACGACTGAGAATTTCACAGGCCTATACGCTCTCAACTCGGGTAAGAACATTACTCATGCATATGTCTCAACTCTTGTTCATTCTCTGATGCCCGTCCGAAACCCAGCTACCATACCAGCATCATAAATGCATGTTCACTCGATTCTTGGTGTATTCCTATCCCCAACACCTCCCAGATCAACCGTAGACCCTCGCCCGTCAGCCTCGGATGATTGACTCCCTGATTCTTGCGTATCCTGCGATCCTGGCATTGGTTCATCCACCCCACTTGGTCCCAAGATTGTAAGCATTATTATTTCCGTATTATGAATCACCTGGCCTGCAAGTTCAATTGCCAACATCCACTTAAGTCGATGAGAGCGACGAATGTTGTAAGTCTCAAAATTCGGCGTGAAAGAGACAGGCCCTTGATGCGGGTGACAAACGTTGTAATACCGATCTAGCCGTAGATCAATCAGGTCTCCAATATCAATGGATGAGTTATCTTTGGTACACGGAAGATATACATCCTGTCCTTGAATGGAAATCTGTTTCATAATGTCAAGATCTATCTCGGATTCCTCCTGCATTGTGTGGGGACCTTGACAAATGGCCTCGGTATGAGCAATGATCTGGATCGACATCCACTTCAGTTTGATCTTTGGGGGGGTGTTTTTGATATCATCTGTAGTAGATTTCCGACTCATGAGAGCCCGAAGTCGAACGGGGATCGGGTTAGGGTCATTGATCTGAATTACCTGTGGTATATCCACCTCCAACTTGAACCCGAATTTTGGTACACTAGAGCTCTTCATGGCTTGCTTTACGATCTGAAACAACGAAAGCTTGGTTTCTTTCATACCAGCAAGAAGACCATAGGACACGACAGAATGGAAGAAGCTCTGTGTACGGAGTCTAGAACCCACGAAAGAATGGTGGTTTGCTATTGTGATGGGAAGTTTGGCAACCCAGCCCTCACAGCTCTCACCCTTGCTCCGTAGACTGGCTTTGACAAAGTATTCGACAAACGCTTCGGTCCGTACACCGCCGAAGAGTGTGAAAGTTGAGGGCAAAGGATTGTTTGTCGCCTTGAGCGACAGGTAACTCTCCCCCGGGCTCTTCATGTTGAAGTCTTCTGGGTCGACGAACTTGGGGATTTTGATGGCAAAACACCAGAGTTTTTCATCACCGCCAGTAATACAAAGTGATCCTTGATGGAGTTTCTGTTTGTGATGTCGGGGTATCAAGTTGAACACACCATGATATCTCGAGAGACCGGTTTCGGAGATGATGGCCATTTTGGATATTGTCCTTCCCACCAATTGAATTGATAACGAAGAAAATTGAGTCACAAGATGTTCCCCGCGGACGACATATCCCACGACTATGTCTCCAGGGGCATACTCAGTCTGGCCACCTTGGAGGCGAATCCCCAACTCCGTGTTTGATATAGTACGTGTAGGTGGCATGGCTGTTGGCTACACTGTTTGGTTGTCAATCTTGTCTTGGACAGTGAGGGGACTGGCAGGGTCTTAATAGGTTTGGTGAACAAGCGTGTTCAGCATGGCCTTTCTGTTATCCCACGCACAGTGCATGGTTGGTGCCTTGGACGCTATTGTTTGAGATGCCTTTGTTCAAAACACTCCGGCGGGGAGCCATAAAACAAGGGAGGAACTAAATTTCTAAGAAATTAATTAACATGTGTTGACAATGTGTTCTTTATTATAGTTGAACCCGGCCCTTGATAGAAGCAACAATGACTGCTGATCCAAGCCACAGCCGATCCAGACCGACCAAGGCACCCTAGCTCAACAGTAACCGTCCATGACGCAGTGTGCCTGGCCCTCACCCCGCATATGCAATAGAGTCAGCTTAAGATCATGTATTTGCTGACACTCCTCATTGTTTCACCACTGCTCCAGCAAACACCTTTCATTCTATCACAATGTCAAACTCATGTCTCAAAACCGAAGTCGCCAAGCTCGCCAAATTATCCAACGTTCAAGGCGGCCTTCCTCCTCTCATGCGAGGCCTTCCCGTATTGGCCATCTTAGCTGGAGAAGCTGTCGCCAAAGCTACTGACAGTCGAAATCTCATCGAAGAACGAATGCTGGGAACAAACGAAGTGGTCTCACTACAAGGCCCAACACAAACGCTCAGTACTACAAGTAAAGAATGGACAAGGCCAGGTGTGAAGGAGATGTGTCAACGGTGTGGCGGAACAAAGCATATGCCCAAAGGCTTCCATGGCTTGTGGACGCACAGGATTGGTCCCGACAATAGACCCATGACAAAGAAGGACAATGGATGGGAATGATTTACGGTGATGGTTCTAAGCGTCTCTACACTCTACTCAACAATGTACATCAGAAATAATTCTACAAAACCGTCTCTGAATCCTCAAGAAGATCCCAATCAGGGGGTTTCTCATGTCCAAAGATACCATTGGGGATCGCCCTCGATACGAGATACGGAATACGGAATACGTGGCCAATCACAGGCTGGAACGCGGTCACGAAATCAAGAACGCGACGCGTCGTCTGAGCGTCTCCTCAGCCACAAAGTCTTGGCATGCGCTGGGACAAGGTATGAATCAAAGAGAGATATGCATCTTTTGAGATGAACCACAATGACCCTGAAAGCCAGGAATTGGGTGCATCAAATTGCTCGATTTGCAAACTTTACCCTAGATTTATACTGCTCTTTAAGTTGAAAACGATGACACTGGGTCTCACTGTACTATCCATTGTTCTTTGACGATCTCCTTTTCATGGCCAGCATTCACTTGGTGACGTGACCGGTATGACTTTAGTAGTGTGGTGACAGCTGATTAGGTCTTTCAGATTTACCTCTTTAAACACATTGCTTTTGTATCAAGACCTCAAGATGTTAAACTATCCCTCTTGAAATTGACCTTTGTTTGAAGCGCCTTTGGAACCATCTCGTAATGACTCCAATTGCATGTCAAAGCTACCCTATACCACCGGACAAAAGCTGAATCCATAAAAAGTAAAGCTGACAGAAATGGGGCCACCGCCTTGGCTTCATGCTCAGCTGCCATGCACCCACATCGGGCATTAACAGCTGACCGCGTAGAAGCCACCTTCTAGAAGAAAATAGCGCATGACGCCATTACTAACCTACGGGAATCACGTCGGGATCTTAAACAAGAGCGTGCTGTGGTCCGGCAGTTTGCATCATTCCTGGGGTATCAAGTAAAAAGAATTTAGTTTTCATTACAATTGGAATCTCGAATCCTGGATATATCCGTTTCTCAACGTAAGAGATTCTCCAGACGCGATGAATCGAGTCGACGCGTCCCCCGCAGTCAACCAGATCTTGGGGAGAATGGAATCTTCCATTTATTGAAGTGAAATATGAGCAGACGTCAACCGAGAGACCGAGACCATATAGCCTAATATCAGATAGACCGTCCCACTGCCAGCGGTAATGTAAATCTCCGAGCTTCAGCTTCACTTTTCTCCAGCTCGGTCAAGAGCTGGCATGTTAGACATCCAACCTGGTTGACCGGTTATACTCAGCGCGATTCGAAATCCATCACTCCGTTGGAGACCGGTCGTCCCCGTGTCTGATGATTGAGGCACAATGCAGGGACCTTCATGTTGTGGGTATTTATGGGGATCATCTTGTCAACAGCCAAGAAAGGGGAAGTTTTTAGTCATAGTAATACTCGGACCGCTTCTCCCCACAAATCTCGGACAGAGGCGAGAGGGAAGTATTTTGAAGGGGTAATAAATAGGTTTTGAAGGGGTAATGGAAAGGTTTTGTAGGGGTAATGAAATGGTTTTGAAGGGGTAATAAATAGGTAATGGGTTGGAAAAGCGCGCAATCAAATCGCAATCAGAAAGACATGGTAGACCAAGATATACCCGTATATCGAAAGATGATAACACGTTACAGAGACGATACTTTATGTCCCAAGACATGAATGCGGTTCAATCAGACTCAAGACGATGCAGCTAAATCGGTGGCGTTCATGAGGCTGATTCAACACCCGACAGTCCGGCACTGGGACTGACGTCAATCGGTGAGGCCGATGGCACGGGTAATGCAGAGCCGCTAACCGCCTCACGTTGGTCGCGAAATTGCCTGCCAAGAAATGCCGGGGCGAGTGAAACGAACAAGTGGAGTGAGGACACGCGCTTCTCGTAACCTTCCGACTGGCCCGGATCTCATCCACTTGTGGGTTTTGTTGAAGCATCACGGTATCCAGCATCGCATTGCAGGGGTTTCCTTTCACCATCACGGCCCGAGTAAGGCGACTCCTCCCGAACAAGAAGCTCCTGATGGATGATGATGCGGAAGGGTATCCTTCTGGAACGCCAAGGAAACCCCCATGGGGGCCGTGTCTTGGTAGCGGAGAGCGCGATTCCACTCCGCCCCGTGGTTATTGGAGAAGTGGACTCTGACACGATTTATCGAGTCTTGACTTGTGATAGCCGTGGAGCTGGCTTCGGACCCTCTACCCCATTTCCCCAATCATTGTAGTGCCGTCAGACCATGATATGTTGGACAATGCGTAGCTAGATATAAAGCCTCAAGTCCGCCTTGAGTTGGTCTTATCCATCATCCTCTCATCTTATACTTACATCACTCTTTACTACAACATGGAATCCAAGGAAATCCACACTATCAAGGCCAACCAGCCTGACTCTGGCTCTGATAGTGAAGCCATCAAGACTGAGCTGAACCCTCAAGGCTCTCAAGACTTCAAGACTGTTCCTCCTGAGTCTGATGACAATGCCAACATTTACTCCCAGGGAGGCAAAAACTTTCGCACCCTCAAGCGATGGGACACTATCTTTATCCTCTTTGCCAACCAGATCGGTCTCGGTATTCTTTCGCTTCCTTCGACCCTCATGACACTGGGAATCGTCCCTGGTCTTATCGCCCTCATCGGAATCGGTGTCCTATCTTGGTACACAGCATACGAGCTTCTACAATACTATCGACTTCACCCCCAGGTGGTCAATGTCGTTGAGATGACGAGATTTGTTGGCGGACCTTGGCTTGAAGGAGTTGCTGGCGTCATGATGATGATTCAAGTCATCTTTGTTGCTGCTTCAGCCATTGTTACGCTCTCCATCGCACTCAACACCATCAGCAGCCATGCCACCTGTACTGTTGTCTTTATCTTTGTGGCTTGCGCGGCTTGTTTCCTCTTATGTTTGCCTCGCACCACCAAATTTGTCTCCAACCTAGGAGTTCCCAATGCTGTCAGTGTTTTGGCTGCTTCTATCCTGGTCATGATCAGCCTGGGTATCAAGGGCCCTCGACAGGTTGACTCAATCGACGACTGGCACAGGGATATCGTGGTTATCGGACACCCAAGTTTCCGAGATGGTCTCAATGCCTGTCTCAAGATTGTCTTTGCTTATGCCGCCAACCTTTCATTCGTCGGTTACATGGCTGAAATGAAGGATCCCATTAAGGACTTCAGGTTTTGCCTTGCTTTCCTCGAGGGTAGCTGCATTGCCCTGTACTCTGCCTTTGCCGTCATCTTTTACTGTCTTGGTGCCGAGTACACAACCTCTCCTATCCTTGGTGCCACCTCTAGTACCCCTGCCAAGGCCGCCTACGGTGTGGTTCTCCCCGCCATCTACTCGACTGGTCTGGCTTATGGTCATATTGGTGCCAAATACATCTTTGTCAACGTCATGAGATGGATGGGAGCAGTTCACGAGGTCACTTCAGATACTGTCAGGTCCTGGTCTGTCTGGCTTGGGTCTGTTGTTGCCTTCTGGATCATTGTCTTTATCCTGTCCAACGCCATCCCGATTTTCGACTCAATCCTTTCTATTACTTCGGCAACTACCATTTCTTGGTTCACCTACGGTTTCAGTGCGGTGTTTTGGTTCCATATGAACTGGAACAATCTTTTCCGCGACTGGAAGAAGATCTGTCTTACTCTCCTCAACGCCTTCCTTATCATTATCTCCCTCTTTATGAACGCAGCTGGACTGTGGGCGTCTATCACGGAGCTTTTGGACCTTTTCAACGCCGATGACAGCTCGATCCGGGGTGTGTTTTCTTGTGGTAGCAACGCTCAGTTTTAGAGGTCATTTTCAACAAGTTTGTGTATATAGATTGTTAGGTAGTAGAATCTCATTGGTTTACATATCATGACGTGTTGTCGGCGTTCCCGAGTGTTCCTGGCAATGCCAAGCATTCAGAATCCTTGTTCGAAACAATGCCCGGAGTCCGGGGCAGGGTCCCTTCTTTGGCTCCCTGATTAACCTCGTGGACCCTGGTTGTCCTGGTCTGCTGCCTGTGTAGTCTTGCCTAATTCCGTGGCCTGTTGGACACCATTTACGATGATGTCTCATATTACAGTCGCCAAGCCGCTTACATTGTGTTCTCGTATTCTGTCGTTGAGCACCGCCTGTGTCTTCAGACCGAGTCTAGGCAGTCCAGATCAAAGGAAACCCTTCCCTTGGCGATCATTTTATGATGAACGATTGAAGCATGATATAATAATAGAAGCTGAATCAACCGATGGAATATCACTAAAACGAATGCTGTTTGGCCCGCAGCTGCTAAATTTATGTCTTCTGCGCTAACAAAAGCCCGCAATTGCCGTCGCTGAATTGGGATCGATTGTGCGGGCGGCCATCTAATAAGCCTTCGTCCGTGGACTAAAAGTTGACGAAACACAGTATCGAGCCATACAGAGCCAATGATGTAAATGTTCCCCTTCAAAAGTGTCGGATGTTGCAATCCACGAGTGCTCTATATAAATCGAGAATCTCCCAGTCATTTCTTCATCTCACCACTTCTCACCATTGCTTCTCATCCAAACCAAAATGGCTTCTCAATTCTACGTCCCAGTCTCACTTGACCACACCGCGCTTCTTCTCTCAGATGTGCAGACCCAAATTCTTGGCCGTTTCTCTTCAACTGATCAAGCCACCTACCTTGAGAATATCCAAAAGATTCTCGCCTTTTTCCGTTCAGAGATTAAATCTCGAAGGGCTCAGCCAAACTCAGACCTCTACGATGGTGTCCCAATGATCATTCACCATACCCTGCCATTCAACATTAACTCGAACGCATTCGTGTCGCCATACAACAAGCTGGCAAAGTGGGTTGCGAAACTTGAAGCCAGCGGTGCATTCGTCAACGCCCCTTCGGATCCGAATCATCCGCACTATGCTGTTCCTGAAGCCCTCGTTCCTGAAGAAGGCTGGGGTGGCAAGGATGAAATTGTCTTGGGAAAGCTGCAGCCCAATTGTTTCGGTTCATCTGATCTCATTGCATACCTGCGAGCTCGTGGAATCAAACATATCGTCTTGGTTGGACTTACGACCATGGGGAGCATCTTGGGAAGCGCGAGGGCTGGCGCGGATCTAGACTATCACATTATTTGTGTGGAAGAAGGAATCATTGATGATGAGCCCGAAGTTCATGACTTCCTCATGAAGAGAGTTCTACCAAAGTTTGTGGATGTTGTCAAGATGGAGGATGTGTTGGCTCTTAGTGAAGCCTAGGTCATGAAGTGTTTGAGTCGAATTGATATTTCTGCCGCTTTCGATGCTTTTCTTTGATAGAGTAGTGACCTGAAACAAATCTCACTCAACCCACAGCGGCCAAACATCAACCAATACGGCACTTGAACCTACGCCCTGTGGTCGACATCCAAGACCCACCAGGATAGCTGCGCCCTGTCGCTGACAGTAACAGATGCTATAAAACACTGTGCCTAAGCATAACCTTACTCAATACACTCAGCACAATTCAAGCCACCAAAATGACCTCCCTTCACCCCTCATCTCAAGTAATCATACGAACCCATCGAGCAGGAGATATAGGTCTTATAACCCACCGACATGGCATCATCTACTCCAAAGAATACGGATTTGATCAGCGGTTCGAAGCATTGATCGCCAGAATCACAGCAGACTTTATCGACAATTTGCAACCAAACTTGGAGCGATGCTGGATTGCCGAAAAAGATGACGAGTTTCTTGGATGCATCATGTTGGTTCACGATAAGCAGCCAGGTGTTGCCAAACTCCGACTTTTGCTGGTGGAAGAAAAGGCTAGAGGCCTGGGTGTGGGGAGCAGCTTAATACAACAATGCATTACTTTTGCCAAAGAGGCTGGGTATACTCGCATCAATCTCTGGACACAAAGCATGCTGGAGGGCGCTCGTCGATTGTACTCCAAGGCAGGATTCAAACTTGTTGAAAAGGAAGACCACGATTCATGGGGTGTAAAGATGACGGGAGAGATGTGGCAAATGGACCTAACTAATTGAAGGTTGAATTTTCTTACGCGAGAAGAATGCCTAGAATGAGAGGAAACAATACGGACCACTGGACTACCTAGAAGCAGGCATTCGTTCCCAACCACAAGTGTATTTGATCCATGTTGAGGCCGGAAGAGGCCACTGTAACTTAGCGGCCAGATGCCCTATGTCCACTGTAAAATTAGTGGGTGAAAGCGCGCTGTGCGGTCGAAATAGAGATAACCGCGGTCGGTAAGTGACGCACACGATTGGCTCTCTAAGCGTCGGCCCCACATTCCAGAATAGGAATTTCCGTAAATGGAAATTTTCCCTCGATGGCTGGACAAGCATGACACGGCAGATTCTCTTCTTTTCAGAGGGAACAGTCTATAGAGCGTCGAGGCTCTTGAATAATTTGTAAGCGCTTGCTTCATGACACTTCACTCCCGGTGAATGAGAAGGGGGAAGATGGTTCTCGTAGCCCTACACGTTGGATCTGAGTTCTCTTGGTGATTGAAGTACTATGGAGGATATGCTAAATCATCGGGCTCTGGGTAGTCCAAACTGCACGAGCTGTTCGGATCCTCGGGTTTGGTATGGCTAGTGCTAGCCGACTCTAAATGAGGCTCGAATGAGCAGATATCAAGAAGCTTTTGTGATAGATGCAGCTTCAAGTTCTTGTTTGATCGAGGTCTCACGTTAAAAATGGAAGAAGGGGAAGAAGAATTGTTTGCGGGTGGCAGTATTTCCATTGTTTCTTATCAGTATAGAGATCTATATATCAAGATAACATAGTCAAAACTCCGTTCATCTTCCACATTACATTGACCACTACCCCATATTACTTTGTCACTGGAAACTCCGAAGTCCAAGGTACATAAACCCTGCACTTGTTGCGAAACCCGCTAAATGACGCTTAGTGAAGGAAGCTTCAATCGCAGATTCAACTCAAATGCAAGAAATTTTAAACGATGAGCAAGTCAAACCGATCCCCAGTGTTACAGTCGCAGACGCCACTGCAACGTCGCGTCATCTACTAGATTTGAGACCTGCCATACTTGATAGTCATAGATACACCAAACGGCAGCTAATCTGTTTAAAATAGTCATGATTCATCTCAAATAGACGGCTGGAAACATAGAAGCCATGGATATTCAATTCTGGAGTCATACTGAGCATTAGAGGCAATCTTGGTGGACTTGGCCCTAGAATATGGCGTCAGCACATTGTAACTATAGCCCCTCATCATAATATGACAAATGATAAGATCCATGAGCTGAGAAATATGCCAATAGACGGCATAACTCTAAACACGTAGATTGTAACGACCATGTCAACCTGCCGAGGCCCAGCGCTTTGCCGAGACAACAGAGCAGATCCACCATTGTGGACAGGATGAGACTGGATGAAACCTGAGATGTGATAAAAAAGACGGCGGCAAACCCGAATACAGTAGAACCACATCTATAGCAACAGCTAGTTCGCAGTTATGAGACTTGCGTTGATGTTACTACTGTGGGCTACAAGTACAGACGGCCAAACACTGAGGCCATCGTGATTCGAGCCTGCCGCCTGGATTACCTTAAAAGGTACTCCTCCGTGAACAGACGGAGCTCAAGAGGCTGATCCATGCTGCAACGAGGATCATTTCCAAGGAAGAAGGATGGCTGCCACTATTGCAGTGCGTTTTTAGCTACTGGATCCCAAGCAATAGTCCACGGGGCCTCAACAAGTGCCACGCCTAGCACTTGTCGCTAAGTTTGGAGTGGCGCTCATGCTACGTACTAAACAGCAGGGCATAGGTCAAGCTGTGGCCAAAGTGGCTTGAATACCCTGCTCAAAATGAATATCCCTGAGTTCCAAATATTTGCATTTGTGCATTTTCTGAACACGGGATTACTAGTCCTCATTAACCTTCTGAGTTGCCGACCTGAAACTGATTGCGGAGATGAATAATCGTCTATGAATTGCCGAGAAGAACTATCCAGTCAGGCCGTATGATGAGCAGGTCGCCTGGCATTCTGTATTTCCAAGGATTCTCGGCTCCCAGCCTTTCTACTCAACATTGCGTCTAAAACAAGGATTTGGTCAGATGGTTGGGCTTTCATGCACACAAATCTCTTCTTCTCCACAGTATTGCTTGGTTATCATTTCAAGGCTCTGCAGCTGTATGCATGCTTCAATAATGCATCAACCAAGGAATCATATTCTCGTCAAGACTTGAATGCAATGCAATTGATTAAGACCACTCACAACAAGCAACATCCTCGGACCGTCGGCATCACGAGTCAGTGCCTACTGTGATCGACATTGCAGCGGCAACCAACTTAGATCCCAGGAACGCGCGGCTGTTTTCAAGGAGCCTTGCAAGTGGGTCGTATGTATATGAAATGAAGTGTCCAGTCTCCTGCATGGTATGTCCTGCAGGCTACGCGGTATTGGCCTATGATATCGTGCAGGGACAAAGTGAGGCGACTTCAAGTCTTCATTGACGACGTGGCTGACAAGACCCTTCTTACACATCATGTGAGCCCACTTTCCTGAATCCACTCATTCAGGGCTTATCCCTTGTTTCTCAGCTTGCCACTGTCATTTTCAAGGATTTTGACAGGGAACTCTGTAAATAGCCACTGGGTACTACGTAGAGACGAATCCATGACGAGGGGTGGTCCGGCTGAGCCAAGGGACGGGCCGTTTACTCCGGGATCAACGTCGTGCTAGTCAAGCCTCCCCCAGACTATTGAGTTGGTGCACATTCTCTTCCGGGTTGTGGGATGGTTATCATGCTATGGTCTTGCTTGATTGGTCCCAAGATCGATTTGTCTGCGTAAGAATTGCCAGTCCAAGATGCCAAGAATGGGACATGCATCTGGCCGGTTTTGCTGTGCCATTCATTACGAACATCAACTACCGACCGGATCTCGGGAGATTTGCATTGCTTGTGGGGCTTGATTGAAGACTGCAGATGCCTTGATTTGCTGGTAAAACACTTCCAATAGGAGGCCGGAAGGACCCTGTGAGCTCTCATGTTGATAGTGGGCTGGAGTTAATGATGATTCAAGGTTGTCGGGACGGTGAAGATGAAGGCGCTTAAGGCGGGAGATGATTGAAAACTCAACTATAAAGAGGCCTCGTCTCCTCGTTCAAATCACACACCACGAGCATCCAGCATCTCCATCCAGTTTAACCACTCCTCCACTTCAAACACTAAGCAACTCAACTCAACCTTCAAAATGAAGTTCACCACTGTCGCCTCCGCCCTCGCCATGGCCGCTACTGCCATTGCCGCTCCCACTGAGGTTGAGGCTCGCGGTGGCGGCTCTGCTGGCTCCTGCAACGCCAACGCCCAGCAGATCTGCTGTAGCGGTCTCCTCAACTGCGTTGTCCAGGTTCTTGGCAAGAACTGTGATGGCAGCGCCTACTGCTGTGAAACCTCCGCACCCACTGTAAGCTTTCCCCTGCAGCAGTGGAATCATGTTCTGACTCTTTCAGGATACTCTCATCAACATCGCCCTCCTCAACTGTGTCGACATTCTGTGAAGTATGATGGTGTCTTGGTCATGGTCGGTAGATGGAAGGTATAGGCTGAAAGGGTTAGCCTGTAATGGAGATGTAACTAGGACCCAATAATCACTACGTTATGACAACGAGCAAGACAGTGTCCTATTGTGCTGAACCCGTGTTTTATCGAGAGCGCCTCAAAAGCGAGTGCCCCTGATCATTAGCATATGCTTAAAATTCCATTTCTGTAATTATGGTGAAGCCTAGCTTAATAAGGTGACACATGTAGCTAAAATCCTTCCCAATGAAGTTGCAAGATGCAGTCCTGCACCGGCCATCATGTGAGACATGCTGATCAATCAACTGATTCATCCTAGAGTAACAAGTCCCCATTATAAAACCCATTGAGATCATACCCGTGTTCAAACAAATCATTCCAAGCAATATCAATACTGGGCGTAGGATATTCTGGCCCTGGAGGGTTCTGACATTTGACACCAAACCAAGACATGAATTCTGTGTCAATGTCGCTCTCAGCAGATGATGTGGTATCAAACACGGCGAGGGTCGCATTTCCCAGCCTGCGGATGACCTGAATGCTTCTCTCGCCAACTATTCGACCATGAGAGATCTTGGACAAGAGCCCAACGCATGATTCAATATTGGACTCGACGACCTCTTTGGTAAGTTCGTGGCGTACCGCAGCGCTGGCTCTTATCGAGTAGAGCATGGTAACAGCGGCCATAAACAGCGAATCAAGTGCCACAAACGTGTAGATGATCTTGTTTTTGGCATATAATGCATTGTAGCAACTGATTAGACTGATCGAAGAGTCTGCACAAAGCCGGATAGCATCAGCGCTGCTGACAGGGGAGGCGTGTGAAGGTCGATACACATTGATGACAGCCTGATGGTACGCGATTTGAAACCATTCTGAAGTCTGATACATCGAGATTGGTGCGAGGTATCGCGGCGCTGACAATAGCCACGTATTGAGGAGTGCATAGTGTTGCTGTCGGATAGAATCCAAGTTGGATCTCTCGATATTAACTCCAGCCGCAGAATGAAGTGCTCTGTAGATATCGGCGTTGATTCGTCTGAGTTCAATAATGTGACGGAAAGCAGACATGTCTGTAACGTCTGGACAAACGTTTGGGACTGCTTGCTCCGCTGGTCCAGAGAGCTTCTCGTCTGATAGCAAAAGGGGAAGAGATATAGTGATGTCGGCGTCTTGAAGGCCGATCGGTCTGCCCAGGGAGATGGATATGCTTCGGTCTATCGTGTAGAGACTCCAAAACAGCCTCTTGCACATTTCTGCTTCCAGAAGAGACTTGCCAGCCAGGGCCTCCCGTCGATGCAGATCAATGCCGACTGCAAGCCGCAAAGCTAGGCCAACAGCTTGCCATAGATTGACAGATTGAGGCTCATTGCTTCCAAAGATACAGAGTAACAAGAGACACTGAATACAGTCAATGTCATCAGCTGCTAAGACGTTGTCCAGTTCGCGCACTGCATCCTTGAAGAACCCTTGGAAAGACACGGATGGGTTACAACCTGTCCTGGCCTTTTCTGAAGCCCCAATTGCAAGAACAATGTTGACTTGAAAGGCAGAAAGCTTGGTCCTGGGATGACCGCTAACAAACGGTAGATAATGCTGTTCCATAAAAGTTGGCCGGTGGAGAACAGGAAATTGAGGCCATCTCCGATCGAAAAACACATCAACCAAGCTTGGACCATCATCTCGAAGAGAAAATGAAGCCGGATTGACGGTTGGGGCATCGCTCGCCGATAATCCATTCCATAGTTGCCAGGGACTGCTCATAAAGCCAACCTCTGGACTATGCGCGTTTGATCCTCGAAACGTCGGGAGAAGCATGCGGCCTCGGTAGAACTTTTCCAAGCTGCCTGCACCATCGGCAGAGTTGCTAATTGGCTGTCGGAGATCATGAGAACTAGCCCTATCCCTTTGAAGGGCCAGTTGGGATTGCAGCTCCCTCACGCGACCTTTGAGGCTTTCTACCTGACTCCTGAGGTGATCGCACTCGCAGTCTCTATCCACTTTGATCACCAGGCGGTCCGACGGGACGCATGGGACTGCGGCTGCGGCGCATGACCCGCAGATCGGAAGTTTTCCGTCGCACTTGATGGTGAGCAGTGGAACATCAATGGACGAGGTTCATACCTTTTGCTTTCTTCGGCGACATCTCTGACAGGCAGCAGAAATTCTCTTGAGCCCGCGACGAGGAGACGGCGAGTCGGCAGGTTCAAAACCGGCTGGAGCCGACTCAATTATCGGAGGGAGGACTACGTCATTCTCGAAAGACATTCTGGTGAGGCCTGTCGCGCGAGGGTTCAACATTGTCAGGAGACGAAGTGAAGATGCTGATCGGATAAGTCCGAAGCTCCGCAACAAAAGCGATTCATGGTGACGTAGTTCGGAATAAGCCGATCGCTAAATCCGCGCACAAACTTGGCTCAATCACCAACATCACAATGAGCCTCAAAGCCTCCATCAAGCGGCTGAGCGTGTTTACGTCTTGCGATGTATGTCAAAGTCTTTATACAGGATGCAATTAACACTTCTAGATCGGAGATGCGCTGGTAAAACTCAAGTATCCCTACGGAGGATTCCTCGATGGCATCCACATGTGGTCCCCCGCACACCGCTCTGGGCCACACAGGACCATCGGGCAAGCCATCACGGTCAAGATGGTGACTATGAGCGATACCGATGCTCCAAAGCCTGAGAAACACTTTGCCGACTGCAATGAACCTGGAAAGATCATGTATATCCAGCAACCCAAGGGACTTTCCTCTGCCTGCTGGGGTGGCCTGATGTCGACCCGAGCGAGTGCGTTGCGGGCTGGCGGAGCAGTCATAGATGGACGCATTCGCGATGTTAATGAGCATCGCGAGCTGGGATTTCCAGTGAGTATCTTGTCGTCTACAAGTTCCAAGCTTATTTCAGGTTTTTGCACGAGAAACCTCGACGTTGGGGTCCAATACCTTTACTCGGGCATCCGAAATCAACATTGCACTCCAATTCAAGGACGATCTCTGGATTAACCCAGGGGATGTGCTTGTCGGCGATGCTGACGGAGTTGTCGTAGTGCCCCCATCTTTGATGGATCAAGTCGTTGAGCTTTGCAAGGAACGTGCCGAGATGGATGCTCACACCTTGGAGGCGTTGCAGCGTGGAGAGGGCATAGGAGACGCGATTAAAAAGTACCGAAAGTGACGGGCATATTCGCTAATATAAACTCAACCTTTGACCGGGGTCCCGCTGCGAACCCGCCATAAAACCCGAGATTCTTTTCTCCTTAGTCTTGGATATTCAATTAATCAAGTCCTCCCTAGCTGTACAGGCCCGGGCCCACCCTAACAGGTATTTAAGTAGTGAGTAGGGCTATTCTAGACTTTTAGCTTCTAATTAAATATTCCATAAGCTGCCTCAAGTATATTAAGCCCACAATTCACTGCCCGGCTAAACTCCAAGCAGCTCGAGCGTCTTGTGGTCAATAATTGACGCCGAGTACCTTTCGCTTATGGCAAAGACGGTCTCATCAGGCTGCATCGTCGAAGGTGTCATAGCCCAGAGAAACCCCTGCAAATTATACCGACAGTAATCATCCCAGATATCATCCTTGGTAAGTTTCGGTCCTCCCTCTTGATGCAGCGCCTCAAGATAACTCTCGATCAAGGCACCTTCATGCTCCCGTCGATCCTCAACCGTTAATGCGCCGCAGAGAAAGTATACTAGGTCCAAGATCGCAGGCCCGTACTGCAGACCCTGCCAGTCGATGAACCCCGGAGTACCGTCCTTGACGATCAGTGTGTTTCCTACGTGGTTATCGCCATGGATGAGAGAAAAGTATTTCTGGTCAGAGTCGGCGTGCTTCCAAAGAGCATGGTACGCCCGTCGAATGCGATCGGGGTCCAGCAGCTCCTCAGCAACCGGGGGGCGGCACTTTTCGTCGAAGCGGGCGGCCCAGGGTTCGGGCTGAAGCAGGGCAAGGACAATATTTCGCACAGGATTCGCGAGCCTGGCGCCATCCTTGCCAAAGAACAGCCAAGGGTATTCCTCCTCGCTGCTGTTCCACGTCTTGCCGTGCAGGCTGGCCAACTGCCGGAGAGCCTCCTCCACACGGGCAGGTTCCCATGGCTCCAGGGGGGTTCCAAACGAGCACTCATCCGCCACGTCGGACATGATGAAGATTCCTTGACCATTGACTGTGTCTGTACTGCAGACCCATGTCTTGGGTAGAAGCATGTTGGTCTTTGGCGCGACGTGGTAGTAGAACTCAGCCTCCCGGCGGTAGGTTGGCCACATCTCGGGTACCGTTTCCTTGATGACGGGGTTGAAGCCACCTTTCAGACAGACTTTGTTTGGTATGTCTGTCTCGACGCCATCAGCAAAGGTGAGGTCTAAGAAGAGCTTGGAGGAGGTCCCGTGGACGACCGAGGTCATGTCAAAGCCTTGAATTGCGACTCCAAGGGCCTCGGACAGCCACTCAGTTGTAACCTCTTCCGGGGTCATGGGCAGGGGCTTTTCCAGGTCAAAGAGACCCCTTGGTGCCTTGGCACCCCTGGTAAGAGATGTTGCCATTTTTTAGAATGCTGATCAAGAAGATATGTTGAACGAAAAGAGCTTGAGTTATGCCCCCATTACGGATGGACTTGGGGTGGAGAGCGGTTTATATCCCGTCTGGCTTCGGCATCCTGCCCCAGAAGAACAGTCATTCAGGGGTAACACGCTCGATGGACGCATACATGACTCACCCCATGCCCGGGGAGATTCGGAAGTTTCACTCAGCTCCAGGGATCGTTTCACGCAATCTCAGGTTCATTCATATACCCCACCAATGAGTGGACTCCTTGCAGAAAAAGTCCTCAAGGCTCATGCAGTGTAACCCCAGTGGTTCGAGCGAAACAGGGGGGTGTTCTATCCATGCTACCAACAGCACCAGCGGAGCTCGAGGAGGGCATTTCCTAGTTCCAGAGGCGGTGAGCAATCAGAATCTTGAAAAATAGCCAATCAATCATCGTATAGAACAACAACAAGGGCAGAAACGCTGTGAGTCGACATGGTGGTTGATGGATTGACAAGCACTTTTGCTTTGGTCCAGTCAGATACCCACAATCGATCGGCGAACCGTGGTTTATCCTGCCAAGGAGTCAATACGACAAACCCCTGCAAGTCCTGGGGGCATAATGCTTACGGTAGCATTTCTGGACCAACATCGTTCGTGAACTCGCTCTGTTTAACCCCTTGTCAGGTTGTCTGTTCGATCAAAGGCGGGATCCCCCCCGCCGCCTGTTTTCTCGAAACATGATATCAAGCGGTTCGTCTCGGGCCTCAGCGTTTCTGGCCCATACTCATTGGCAATTGAGAATTGTTTGCAGACACGCAATGCTTGGCCCATCATGGACGCAATTTCTCCAGATGTCAACATCTACAATACTTCGGTCGTCCCTCCACCGGATGGAGTGACGTCCAACTTTGACAGGGAGCTGTCGGACGTCCAGATAGCGACCATCGTCGTCTTCAGCATCACTTACTTCTTCGCAACGGTCTCTATGATCCTCCGGTATATCACGAGCGTTGTTGTTGTTCGAGAATGGGAGCTTGATGTCGGTGAGTTCAACAATCCTCCACACGGCTTGACATGAGGCTTACAGGACTCGTAGTTCTCATCACGCTTGCGTGGGGGACTGCACTGGGCTACTTTGTCTCCGTCTCCTTCATGATGAAGTACGGCTGGGGCTCGCATGCTTGGGATATCACCTTGGCTGAGTTGGTGGAATACAACAAGGTAAAGCTACCCCTTCCCGAGCCTTCGTGTCTAATAGAAGCAGTACCTTTCAGCCACAACCTTGACCTACATGTGGAGTCCGACCCTTACGAAGCTTTCCATCCTATCCGTTCTCCGTCGCATCAGCCCGTCTAGGAGGTTCCAGGTCGGTGTCTATAGCATCGGGACCGCCCTGTTAATATATACAATCACCTTCACGGCTCTTCTCTCGGGACCTTGCAACCCTCGCGACAAAGGATCGGGTGTTTGCCTCAACAATCTCGCCATTGCGCAGGTGGTGTTGAACATTGCGACAGACCTGTCCCTTATAATCTTACCATTGCCGACTCTACATAGCCTTCAGATTCCGTTCCGGCAGAA
Source organism: Ascodesmis sphaerospora (assembly GCA_027569015.1). Taxonomy (NCBI): domain Eukaryota; kingdom Fungi; phylum Ascomycota; class Pezizomycetes; order Pezizales; family Ascodesmidaceae; genus Ascodesmis; species Ascodesmis sphaerospora. The sequence goes on along the minus strand of JAPPUR010000054.1, from coordinate 122,611 downwards.
GGTTGTTGTTGGCAGCATTCTTTCTCTTGGATCGGCGTAAGTGCCACTCAGTTCAGTGCTGCAACAAGACTAACCATTTTCTGGTGCAGAGTCCTGATTGCCTCCATCGTTCGAGCCCCCTACGTCAAGATCTTTGCTACAGACATCGACTTTACACGAAAGCAAGCCGAAGCCGGCGTGTGGTCCCTGGTTGAGCTCAATGTTGGCATTGTGTGCAATAACATGATGCGCCTCAAACCGTTCCTCAACAGATACCTTCCCAGGCTTCTCACTAAGCTTGGCCTCTCCACCGGCAAGTCATCAAAGCGTCATAGAGACGGCTCATCGAGGGTGAACGGTAATTGGAGAATGGGTGGAAGGCCCTCCAATAGTTACCCGCTGGGTAGCATGGAGCGGGAAGACCTGCAGGGCAAGGATAATAATGATCAAGATGGGTTTAATCATTCCGGCAAGGCAGCATCGCGTCAGACTGGCAGCACGGATAGTATACTGAGAGCATAACAAATCCTATAGTTATATATACTACTTTAATTATTATTCACATATCTTAATTAAAATCTTAATAATTTAATAAAAAAGCTTTATACTCAAGTCCTAAGCTTTTAATAATCTCGGACTGATAAGGTTTATTTATATAATTACTTATATCTTGAATGTATTATTAAGATTAGTTTTATGTCATACAGGCTCCTTTCAAGCGACAGAGGAACTGTGGCTCGCGGAACACGTTCTCGGCCAGGACCAGATATCCATCGATGGTTTCTTAGACTCCCATCCGGAGCCTCCCCCAGCATGATGGCAATGAAGTTATGTCATATACCTGTCAGTAGTGCCTAGGTAAGATATAAGCGGACGATAGGAGCGATAACTGATCAAACCCTCCAGTGTTGGTGCCACATATCGCACTGAAGTAATCACATGGTTTAGCAATGTCGTAAAGATTGTCACTAAACTTGAAATTGTACATGATGCGCCGTAAAATGAGAACAGACGGCAGTCCTTGTACGCCGCCATCATCTAAAAGCCATTAGCCTTGATTCCTATCGTACTGCGTAAGTTGATGGCAATGCACCAACGGAGAGGACTCGCAACGGTCGACGTTCGAAGGCTATCACGACACGGAGACCCGCTCTGGTGGAAGTTGGCGGGCACTGGGACATCATCGCTTCGGCCGGGGACAGTCGTTGAGCCCCTAACTTGGTACTTGTCTCAGCAATGTGCTGGCTCAGCTGCTTTGGACGGGACAAGACAGCGGTTGAGGTCGTTACCCCCCTAAAGGATGGCTGAATAGCTACCGACATCAGAGGACTTGATGGGAAAAGAACCGTACAGGCCGATGACTGGGCTGCGCCTAGAAATAAACACCGGGAAGGTATAGAGTCTTGCCGTTCAGATCAAGACATGTTTCCTTGAAAGCGATGATGCGCTTGTAAACCTGCTGTTGTAAGGAAGGCAGACCTTGTATCACATGAATTGCTAGCTCATAGCATCAATCGTCGCTTGCGAAGCGGACGGTTTGAAAGAGACGAGAAGAAGGCAGATGACCGTCATGTTATAGACTCAGATACCAGAGGACGAACCCTGCCAGATGTAAAGGCCCGAGGTGAGGATGAGTACAGTGACGATTAGAATTACAGCACGGCCAAAACAGTAAGGTGGTCTCGAGTCTTCCAATATATGAATGCAGAGGAGGGGAACACGCATGAGGGTAACGAGGGCAGTTGAAGAGGGATAGGCCCAGATATTTACGAGGCGGGGTGTTAACGTATTAGCAGATAGAAGGAAAGCAGCAAATAGCGAGGATTTGAAGGCGGGGCACGAGAAAGCCGAAGAGGCAGGTGAGGCTCTGGCGGGTGCCTGAGAGTGCGTGATGCTATACCCACTACCGCATTGCATGCCCTTCTTTCTGCCTTGCCGCTCAGGTGGACACATTTCGAGACACATGTGCGCGCCAGTGACTTCTGTCAACACTCTCTCTATTGGGCCACTGGAACGAGATAACGTTTTCGCCCTCGACTGGTTACAAGGCACGAAAACAAGATAAAGCTAGGACTCGGAAACTGCGCAGATGTGGTTCAACAAGTTTAAGTAAGCTGTTGCTGTTTCATCCTCTTGTGGTGTAGTTTTTATTTCTCGAGGCGATAAATTTTTAGCGTAAACTTGATTGATGATCAAGACAAAGTTGTTATTAATTGCATATTTGATGCCTTTATAGCTTTCTCGCTTTAAAGTAACCTTCGACACCCTCAGCGTAAAGGTCCCGGGTAACTACGGGAGACGCGTCCAAATACTGTTCTCGGTTAGACTACTCCAGCTTCTAAAAATAGAATTGGAGTCCGCGGCTTCCGATCACTCATCCATGTCCTTCGACAACAGATTTTCTCAACCTCGACCATCACTGCAATGTCCTCAAGAGCCAGACAATCATGTCAGTTGGCACTGGTGCAGAGGTTTGGTCGGTAAGTAGCCTCCTTGATAATCTACCTCGCTCATGAGTTCAGGCTGCCATCGTCGCCGGATTGAGCGCGGACTTGTTCGTTCACCCCATGGAAACGATCATTACGCGCGTTCAATCCCCACTATATACCATCCGATACAAATCAAATGGCCGTATCAAGCAGAATTTATTTAGAGGCCTTTATCAAGGATTTGGGCCCACTATACTCACCGGAATACCCTCGTCTGCTGCATTCTTTATCATATACGAAGGCATGAAAAGTGCTTTTCAAGAGTCAGGATACCTTCATGCCCCCCCTTGGGCAGTTCATGTAGCTAGCAGTGGTGCGGCTGAGCTTGTAAACTGTGCAATCTCAAACCCTGCAGAAGTTCTGAAGCAGAACGCCCAGATCCAACTGGGAGGACCAAGGAAACCGTGGGGTTGGTATACGGTTCAGGCCATCCGGCATTTCTCAGCTCACCCTGCAAGGTTATGGACGGGATATTCTGCGTTGCTGGCCAGTCACCTTCCAGGAACTTGCTTGACATTTGGCATCTACGAGCACATAAAAGCACAGATACTGGAGAAAATGGGCGAAACGGACCCTCAATTGGCAGCCAGCACGTCAATGCAGGTTCAAGTGAGCACAGTCAGCGCAGGATTGGCTGGTGGCTTCACTTCATGTTTCCTAGTCCCTATTGATGTCATCAAGACAAGGATGAGACTTACCGCTGGAGGTCATGGCGTTGAGATACTCGAAAGATCTAGACGACCCTCTGTCAGTTTCCTCAACATCGCCAGAGAGACCCTACACGCAGAGGGTATGCCCGGCTTGTTTCGAGGATTTGCTCTTACATGTGTGGCGGCTACAATCGGAAGTGGATTATATCTCGGCTGCTATGAGGGTGTAAAGCTGTATATTAGGGACATGGGAGAAGTCAGCGACTGATAAGCTGGCATTGTCATCAATTACTCCTCAAAAGGGGGCACCAACCCTATGAGGCTGGTGTCAGAGATAGTCATGCCTCATGACACAACTACTTTCTCAACTCAGTCATTATACATTTAATAAGCGTATCACATCACGTAATCTATTCAAAGGCCTCTTGTAGTCAAGTGTCAGAGATACCTGCCTCTTGGATGACCGGTCTCTACTTCTTATATCATCATGACTCTCCATCTTCTCTGCTAGCAGCTACCGCTTCCATGACCCCATGTAGTTGCTGGGCTGTATTGCTCTGCTCAAGACTTCTCAGTCTCTGCCGCCTTGGCCTCAAGCTCCAATTGGTGCGAGGTTTTCGTGGAAGCAAATCTCCAAGCTGGGACACGTTGCTCAAAGAGCTCGTCCGACTCATGATAAGTTCGTCCCTTGGTTTCGGGGAACATCAAAACACATGGGGTGAGGTATACTAGAGTGATGCCACCAAAGAACAAGCCAATCTTCTGCCCCCATCCAGCTCCTTGGTTCGACAGCATCAACGGAGCAGTGTAGTTCTACAAAAGTTAGATGCCGCCATCACATGTTGGAGATTACTCACAAAGACTGGTACGTCAGGAACTACTCGTATCACGATAATGGGATTTCATACAATGGTAAAAATATGAAGTCGTCAAGTTCATCGGCCCGGGAAGCTCTCGGCCGTGGTTGACCGCCAAACCAAGAATGGGCGATGATCTCAGGGTTCAGAAGAGTTATCGGGGATGGCTTCCGAACGTTAACATGAAGGATTCATACGCAACTTTCTCAGTAGGGCCAGTTCCTCTATTCCTCTATTCCACTCCAACAGTCACAATGGGCAGTATTGATCCAATTCCTAGTGACCTGCTTAGTCTCGATGGCACTACCAATCCCCAAGGGATACGAGAGCGTCTCCCAGACCTATTTGACCAAAATATCACTGCCAAAATATTGAGAACAGCAGTCAAGCATCTTGAAGAAAACGCAAGTTCTTTATTACAGTGTGTGATCATAGCTTACAGCCTAGAACCCTCCAACAAAATACCCCGAGGTCGTGCCCCAAGACGGTTCCGACTATGGCCGCTACCAATTGCGGGACACCGACTTTTGGACCTGCGGCTTTTCCCCTGGCTGCATTTATTCCCTTTTGGAGCGTTTCGTCAAGTATCCTGAAAGTATGAAGTCAAGCACTAGCAATGGCAAGGGTCTCTGTACTGTGCGACACCGGCTTGAAGCTCTAGGCCGTACCTGGTCGGACCCGATCCACGGAGAATCCCGTCTCACCAATACATACGATATGGGGTTCATCATGTTACCACATATGCGATCCAGATGGGAACTTTATCACGATGAAAAAGCCCTTGAATCCATCATCACATCAGCAAGAAACTTGGCTACTCGGTTTAGCCCAGCAGTGGGGGCTATTCGTTCTTGGGATGAAGATATTTGGTTTCTAGTGACCTCAGGCAAAGGGAAACTGGGTGATTACATTGTAATCATTGACTCCATGTGCAATCTTGATCTTCTTTTCTACGCCACCGCTCAAACGGGCGACGTCTATTTAGCACAGATTGCAGATACCCATGCTCGAACCCTACTGAAGTCTCACATTCGGGCGGAGCCCAACTTGGCTCGCAACGGCTATGGTGGGATGCTCTACAGCAGCGGCCATGTTGCCAACTTTTCTTGGTCAACAGGCGAGGTTCTTGAGAGACTCACAGCCCAAGGTCACAGCTCAACCTCGGCGTGGTCTCGTGGTCAGGCCTGGGCCATCCTTGGTTACGCTCAGACTTACATGTGGACCAGAAAGAGTGGATTTCTTCAAGTGGCTTGCGGGTTGGCCGAATTCTTTCTGCTCAAGATGTAGAATGCTCCAGACTGCGTCGAAATTGAGATTCAAGGGCCGAACGGGAGTCTTAGAAAGGCCGGGCGATATGTGCCGATGTGGGACTTTTCAGCACCATCGGAAGAGTTCTCTCCACCACTAAGGGACACTTCGGCTGGGGTATGCGCGGCGAATGGTTTGCTTATTCTGTCACAGGCACTGGCAATAGAGAACAGGTCTTTGAGCTCAAGGTATCTCGAAGCTGCTATCACAATTGTTGAGGACATTCTGGCATACTCCCTTTCTCATGAAAAGGCGGAACTTGGAACCCACGGTGGCGAGTTAGCCGGTGTCGATTCAGTCGACGGCAGGACTTTCGAGTCAATTCTGCGGAATGCTACAGTCTCAAATAATCCGGCTGGTATGGTACAGATTAGGGATCACGGACTGGTATATGCCGATTACTATTTGATTGAGTTTGGGACGCGACTTCTAGGGCTATTGTAGAGTACGATTGTAAGCTCTTCACAGGGTCCTGGAACTAGGAAGCAGCATCTAGCTTAAGAATTCACGGTTGGTGGTTATGTTCGTATGAAGCTCGCCTTATATGGTCTTTGACAATGAAGTTCTCTTGCAGGATCAGTATACAGCCATCACCACATCACCGCCTGGGTATCATTATCTCATCTTGGGGGCAATCTTCCTTGCTCTATCAGCGCTCCGCTTCTAACATCAATCATATGGTGGTTTATAGCATTGCGCTTAAGTATCGTTTCATAAGGACTGTACTGGGGAGAATGAGATCTCTATACGTCTAATCATGCTGAACAAAGAAACAGCAAGCATTCCACCTCGCAATCAGCACATTCAGTCAAGCCAGTAGTCTGATCAACATTTTAGACTCTCCAAAGATGGCCTTTTCGCATCATAAGTCTAGTTATGATCTACAACCTAGCCAAGGTTGGCCGTTGTCCCTAACCCTTAGCCCTAAGGAAAGGGGTTGCAATAAGCTTAACCTGGCCTTATCAGATATTTCCCGATGCGGAAAGTCGACCAAAACCTTATTTCTACCCATGAAACTTTGCGTCCTTTAATTCTTTGTGAATTCCTTTCAAGCTGATAGGCAAAGGACCGTGAGGTTATGTTGACCTTGGTACAGAGGCCCGGCCACATCTGCCAAAACCACTCATACTAAGGCATTATCTGCGGTCGCCAATTCTGTCCAAAAGACAAGCCATACATCACCGCAAAAGTACTAGCGTATCATGGCCTCTGTACGCAGTTCGGGGCTGAAATCGGAGCGGAGACTCCAACACATCACGATATTGTCCACTATAATCTTTGGTATGTGTTCTGCAAGCAGCTTAGGAATGAGTTTTAATTCCAAATCATTAGCAAAAAAGGAAACGTTTCATGCATATTAATAATACTAGAATAAACAACGCCTCTAGCTTCTCCCTCCTTGACTCTTCCTTCTGAGCCTTGACGGAAAGCCTTAAACCAATGATCCCATTTTCCAATCTTTGGAAGTAACGATTCCTCCTGGCCTACACAGAAGGATAGTACTCAAAATCGAAAAGACCCTTCGCAGGGTTTTCGAATGACCTTGCCACATTGTAAAGCTCAGTTCCCCGTTTTTGATAATCAGGTAGGTCAAGCTTCATATGAGCTGCCCAGTCTTCATTGTAGACACTAGTACATCGACTCAAATTCTTCCATGAAGTAAAGACCAAAGAGTTCGTTTCTGAACTCTTGCCTTGCTTCCGCAAAAGGCTGATCTTGTAGTCTGTAGAGCACAAATTGCAAGACCATAGCTTTTGAAGGTCAGACCCGAGTCTCGAATATGCACCGCAACGAGACCAACATCTTTGACTATGAGTCCAAAGGCATGTGTGTAGGTCTTGGCCGGAAATCTTGCATTCCTGACTGGGGTGCTTTCCCATGCACGACTGACCGCTCTTTTGAACAGTAGGAAGCTGAGGCCGAAAGATAAACAGCAAAACTTCAGCCCACTTTACATGTTGGCAAACATTTTCGAGTTTAGTGCTCTTTTGAAGCATCTTCTCTAGCTTGTCCACATTCTCCGACGCGAAAGCCATTTTACCAGCAGAAAGCACCAGCTCAGTTTTCAGAACAAGACTTCCCTTGTAAAGCCTTGCGGAAACATTGCTGGTTATCTTAGCTCTTCCAGCAGTGTATTGGTCGGTTGAAAAAAGATAATTGATATCGTATAGCCCCGAGTCAAATCGATAAGACCGGGTGATGGCGGCCACAATGTCAAAATGGACCTGCCTAGGGAGATAGGGAGACTCCAAGTATTCCAGCGCTCGTCCATTTCCATACTGGATACATCTTCTGGGACCTTCGTACTCATTCCAGGTCCTGTTTCTTCTTGGAAGGTGGAATTTCGAACAGGTTTCGCATAGAATTTCCGATGGCCACATTCCGTCTCGTTCCAGGCGGCGAAGAAACATGTACCGCTCATGGCCTGGGTTGAGTCCCAAAGCTCTGCCCAAAGCCTGATGTGTACAACGGCAGGTAAAAGCAAGGCAGGCTTGGTTGATGACGTTCAAGTATGTGGCAATCTTGATCAACACCTCCCTCGGGAGTGCTTGGAGGGTAACGGGAGTCCAGAGAGTCGGGGTCAGAGTTGTTGGCTGAAATTGCTGGTGTTCATCGATGAGTTCAATCTTTTCATTAACAAGCTCTTCAAGGGAGATCTTAGTGGATTTATCAGACATTGTTGAATGAGAAGACTCGTAATGCTGGTGAATGAAGAAAGGAGAATCATCCGAATCCTGGGTCTGATGTCTCGCAGAGCTGAGATGTGTCAAGAGTCGTCGCACAGGAGAACAAAGCTTCTTAAGACCAAGGGCTCGAGACCCTGTCTGCTCTGTGAAGTGACTCATATTGATATGTGTTCTTGATTCGCAATGGATCAGAGATACTGGTGAAGGAGAGATATAAATGAATGTTGATGAAAAGTAACAAACGTTGGCGGAGACAGCAATTGCTGTTACCAAGCTAACGGAACTATGGCGGACAAGAGGTGCTGATAGTGGTTGGTAGTGTGGAGAAGCAGTCGAAGTTGGTGACCAGAGGCAACAACAGAAGCCACTGATACTGGTGGATGAGGTGATTGATTGTTGATTGTTGATGATGAGAAACAACTGATGTTGGTGACAGAAGACAGCAAGAGAAAAAGGATGTTGCTAAGCTAGCAAAGCGACTGAAAGTGGATGAGAGGCAGCAATTGTTGTTTATGAGCTGGAAAAACGGTTGATGTTGATGGAGAAATTAGAGCGAAGCCTTGGTAGGAGGGGATTGGCATTATATAGATCTTCAAGACAGACTTTCAAGAATTTTCAATGTAAAAAACACAAGCAATACTAATATTGTTGAGGGGAAGGCTTCAAAAGTTCCAACAAACTTAATTTTTGTGCTGGGCCTCCAGTATGTCAGCCTAAACTTGGACGATCAAGCTGTCGGCATGACTCCTAACATAGAGTGCAGTCCGAACCAAATAAGTTTTTCAGCATGATTATGTTGGCAAATCCCAGTTACCACTTGCCACGAGCAAGACTCATCTGCTCACGACTTGCTGGAAAACAGCTCGTACTCGTAGCTAGCAAAGAGAAAAGGAGCAACTCCTTTGAGATCATTTTGGAAGAGCGGCATGCTGACGTAGTACTGCGGAATTGTTAAAAAGTGCCCACTTAGAAATTCTCCCCTCGGGTATGATAAACTCACCTCAAATGTACCGTTGGAACTCAAACTTCCTGTCTGCACAGTCCATTCCCAAGCCAGAGCCCCATGGCCTCTGGGCTGTGCAAACGAAGTTGTCATCAACTCGTATCCGTCCAAGGCAGCCTTGGTATACTTTTTACCGCTAATGTATCCCTTTCGAAGGGCTTTGAGTAGCCCATTGACACACATGGCCGATCCTGAGCTTTCAATGTAGTTGCCATGTACACCCGCAAGCTCAGGGTCCATGATCAGCCACCATCCCTTGGTTTTTGGATCTTGCGCTGCGATAATTGCATCGATCAGGGACTTGAGGTAGGAGACTAGACGCTTTCGTCCACTATGACTCTCGGGAAAGTAATCCAGAGTGTCTACCAGGGCCATGATATACCATCCAACAGCTCTACCCCAGACGTGAGGAGCAGCTCCCGTAACAGGATCAGCCCACACCTGTGTCTTTCCAGCATCAAATCCATGGACTGGCAATCCGTTGGTATGGTTGCTTGAAGTGGTGACTTTGTTGATGATATCGAACTGGAGGGCAATATCATCCCAGGCGGTGGTGTTGTCGGGCTCAAACTCGTATGTCCAACGAGCGTAAAAGACATCCAACATGTAGATTCCATCCAACCACATCTGATCGATGTAACCTGGATATCGATGATAGAAGCCTCCTTCAGGAGTACGGCCGGTGCGGTCAATTTGGTTCCTCATGTGCGTTGCAGCCTTCTTGTATATCTCATCGCCAGTAGCATTGAACATGTCGAGGAATGTATGGCCAATCCGGATATCGTCGATTGAGTTGCTGTTGTTGTAAAACAGCACTGTTCCGTCATGCTCTGGATAGAGAAGAATGTCGGCCCCGTGTTTGACATAATCAAAGTACTTTTTATCGCCAGTCCGTTCATAGGCCAAAAGTACTCCAGAGTAAAAGGCAGACACTGTATAGGCGAGCGTGGGCTCAACGCCGTGTTGGATTTGGGAGTCGGCCATCCATGTTAAATACCTTGGCTTGCCTTGAAACTTGCCAGGGTTGATCTTTTCGGTAGGTTGTATGGCGAACCACCCACAGGGAAGTTGAACAGCAGCTAATGCCGCGCTGGCAATGAATTGGAGTACAAAGAGGGACCCCTTCATGATGAATGTATCGAGACTGGTTGCTACAACTACTCTTGCATGCAGACTTGGCATTTAAATACATAACGGTTCGGCAATGGCATATCCTTCCTTCTCCGGGTGAAGATATACCGAGAGCTCGTATAAGTCGCTTTTCCGAATGTTGGCGAGAGATCAAGGGTCGGATCACCTTCAATAACGACGACAGACTCTTCATTCACAAGGGATCGTCATGAAAGACCTCCAAAAGGAAGTCCGGGGAAGTGGAGTTACAATAAGCTTGATTCGACCCACAAAATAACGCGACGTTGCTGGTGGGAAATTTAGATGGCATTTTACCATGCGGAAAAGCACAGGCGGAAAAGACACATGAATCATGCGCTCAGATGCTTCAGGGTCTTAAAAGTCAAATTTATTAAGGCATTGAGAGCGAAAAGGACCGAGAGATTGCCGAATAGCTTTGAGGGAATTTGTTTGTCCGAGGCGGGGAAGTGACATGCGAAGGACGACAGCAATGTCAGCCAGGCCCCGAGAAGGTGGATAAGATTCAGGTCGCCGCGTTTGGGGCATTGGGTTTAATGCCGTATGCATGGTGTATTCCGTTATTGTCTTTGAGACGCGTCGTAATGCCCAATGATCAACAGCATTTGGCAGATGACACAACCAAGACGCACTGGAACTCATCGGATGGCGCCGGATTAGATTGTCCACGATGCCAGCTATTCCAAGGTCAAGGAATCATAGAAGTAATAGATCTACATCAAATATCCAACCTTGAAGTTGTCACCTCATACGTGACCCTGATCCCCTTGTCTTGTGACTCCAGATCATCACGCTGACTTCGGCGGAAATCAGGCCCCAGAATCTGTTCGTCGCTCTGGTTATCACCACGCACACGCTCTCCACCCCTAACATATGACTTTGTAAAAGGACCACCGATTCCAAGCTTTCGCTCTGCCTTTGTGATGGAATCCTCACCATCAGAGGTGTCTCCATCCTTGGTATCCTTGCCAGGCCTCATTGTACTGCCACCAAATGTCTTTAGCGGATAGGATCCTCCTTCGCTTCGATCTTGGTAATTGCGGTATTTGCTGCCATCGCGAGAGGTCAACTTTTCCAAGTACTTCTTGTAAAGAGGTCGACAAACGGGGATGCCAATGCAGATCATGGTGACGGAGATTTCGGCAGCGGACCACACGATGAGACCAACTGTATCCTCTGGAGGGTGTTAGTAGAGATGAAGTGAGGGCTTGTGAGACATACTCAGGTAGTTGGGGCTTGAAAGCTCTGGAACTTCAATGGTACGTTTAATACCACATGCTCCAGCACTAGAAGGTGTCAGCAAGCATCGACAACGGTCATGGCATGTCTTACATGACGCCAAGACTAAGACTGGACAGAATGACAATCTTTTCCCTCGTATTCATTTGTAGACCCCAGATGAACAGCCAAGGGAACAGCGCATAGAAAAAGTCCACAATAACACACAAGACTATACAGTCAGTTAATGCCATTCAGTCACCATCAGCCATCACTTACTACATAGGAGCATCGATACTGGTGTTGAATCGATATGGCAACGGCCTGGAATGCGACGGTCCCATAAATACTTGGGCGGTGAGCACTGTAACCAAAAGACAAAGCAGACAGATATAGACGCTGCCATCAAGACTCCCATGGATATCCAAATAACAATTTTGTGCCATTGAGCCTTGACAAGCCGAAGCAGAAACAGTCCAAGAGACCACTTGGCAACAGCCATGCCCACCACAGCAAATGTTTGGCCAATGGCCTCGAATAGGATCGCATGCGCCGTGTCGTCGAGGTCTTTGATATCGCTCATGTTCTGGCCAAAGCCATATTTCGCCGAAATCGTCGTGAAGAGGGTGTAGAAGAATAGAAAGCCCTGCAAGGTCAGAACGCGTCATTAACTCAAAGAAGAAACTCACAAATGCAAGATTGTAGACATGGTCGTCAACTCCGTAAGACTTGACAACAAAGACTCGAGTATAGACTCGCAGTACGACAAAGATCAGTGTCACTGCAGTCAATGACCACATGACAGAAATGGCCCACGGCCCATCCCCTCCCATAGCCATGGCTGCGGTTCACAGTGATTGGGATCGAGTTGTTGTTCTGCAGAGATCGTGGGTCAAGTTACCGACCAGGCGGATTCGTTCGTCAGCTGACCGGCGGAGCCGTTGTGTCGGAGCTGGCGGGCATAGATGTGCTTTTCTATAAAGACATTGTAGATTTGAAGCATGGAACTGTTGCAACCTGTTGACAAGTGGATTCGGCCTCTCTTACGGCTCAGACGAACCGTCTAGTAGTGGAACTGGTGGCCGGTGCTGTAGGCTGAAAGCCAAACCCCTAACTCCACCAGCGCAGGTACGGTGATTTCGAGAGGCAGGTAGGGTAACAAGATCGTCGTTTCTGCAACTCAGTCACTCATATGCTGGGCTGATGTTCTTGAAGCCATGTTTGCCACAGGACACTCCACAACCAGCCGCTCCATCTCGGTTAGGCTGGTGTTGCGAAGCCCCATTGACCTGCACAAGCCTGCACCGCTTTGGACCATTGTTTCAAAGTGGCACTGAGAACGGATCCTGACAAAGTGTTGACGAATTATTACACTGTCGCGTGTAGCGACGTTACCGGGAGTCCCGTTGGACCCGCTATCCGACAGATGATCGGCGTCGGCATTCATCAAAGAAGCTAGTGATACCAGGGAACCCTGTCGATATCACGACCGGGAAAAGAGACATCAACGGTGCCGGGGTAGCCGTTCGTGTGCATCAGTGGATGCGGTTATTCCCGTCTACGGTGTGTCAGAACCCTAATTATCCTAGACGTAGGCAACATCTTGCCTGGATCCTGTTGTCATGACTGAAGAAATTTTCACAGAAAATCAATGTCCTTTGGAGACGTTGGGCGAGTTGGCTTCCTGCTCGGAGCAAGGTTGAACCATGCTCAAGATTTGGACTTGAAGGAGAACCTAGACCCAACTGCCGCGTAGATTGACGCTCAACGTGCGGGGACTTATTTACAAAAAAAAGGGGGCTTTTGTCTAACACATCCCTGCATCTTACAAGTCATACGATGTTCGGCGGCCTGCCGCCTCAAGGGTAGCCCAGCCCCAACGTATCCTCGTCTTTCTTCAACAGGGTCAGTATAACCGAGGTGATGAGAAAAATTATTCTGCGTAGTCTTTGGTGGCGGCGGGAGGTAATTCGCCAACATTTCCAAAGGACCATGTCCATGTCAATAGATAACCCCCTTTATCTTGCATTTAATCACTCATGGCACCGCTCCGCTTGGATTACCCAACCCAATACTTGGTACCACCGCAGATCTATGCCAGATCATTAATCTTGAAGAAGCAAGCAAGATCTATTTCATGGCCATGGTTCTCGAGACTCTTGGCCAGGGCTGAGACTCGCTCGCTTTCGCCTCGGGCCTCATCTGCCATCTTGCTTTGCGGGAGTGGATCGGATTACATGTAGAGATTTCTATTAATGCAATATCCGGCATGCATTCTGCAGCGTCTGCACAAACCTCTACAGAGCAGACAACATCATGAATCCTTCGCACAACCTCAAGGCTGACAGCTACGCTTTAATGCAAGTTATGCCCCGGGAAATCACCGTCAGAATTGGAAACTGGCCAACCTCATGATACTACGTAAACCTTGCCATGGGTGCTACAGGGTTCCATCGCTTGTTTCGCTTGGGCCCTAGTCCCTGTTGGCTTCGCGGCGGCACCGGTCCGTACCGCATCGTCACCAATCGGAAGCCGGGTTTTATCTAGCCTAGGTCGATGGCTTGCAAGAGCATCTACTCGGAGCCGTTGGCTGAGGATCGAGACCCTGCTGCTAGCATGGATGACAAAACAGCCTCTGTGATACGGCTGTCGAGACTACACGAGTAGACCCAGGAGCCCACTCTAACCTGATAAACCAACGACGGTTACAGAGATCCACCGGAACCCACCCCAGAGCAACATCGCGGACAAGTGGAAGCAAGGTTCCTTGGGAAAAGAGTCTCAAAGTTTGTAGAATCGGCGTCGGGCGGCGTTGGCTTGCGAAGCCCTCCTGCTTTGGGTCTTCATTCTCACACCATAGCTGGAAAAGGTAAGGGGCGTGACAGGCACAGCATGCATCGTCCGTTTCTGTTGGTTCTGATACCACGTTGACGAACTCGCAATGTTGATCCTTGACCAACCTGACACGGGTAGTTGACTCTGAGGGGTTTAAATGATGCGCATATCCTCTGCCTCTGCCTGACATGTGGTGATTACATGGGAGATTGGAACTTGGATCTTCAGTAGGACCCATTTTCGAGATGAGTTCCATTGATACCTCTTACATTGAGGCCCTTGTCCAGGGCTTGGACTGGAAGAGCTTTGCCATTGCTATTGTCGTGGTACCTGTTCTTAGCGTCACTGCTTGGTGGATTGTGTCATATTTTACTTCTCCCCTCCGAAAGTATCCTGGGCCGACTCTGGCTGGTAAGTCCATGGAATCCATTGACTGGTGCCAACTAACTTTGTCACCAAGGCTGGACCAACCTTTGGCGTCTCTCCGTGGTCAGAAAAGGAAGCTATCACATCAAGATCAAGGAACTTCACAACAAATATGGCCCTGTCGTTCGAATCGGGCCTAACACTCTGGACTTTGACTTTCCTGAGTTGATCAAGACTCTTTATGGTACTGATGGCAAGTGGAAGAAGGTGAGTCTTGTCCCTCAGGTCAATAGTCAAATGCTGACGCCTTTAGACCGAATTCTATCACAACAACAGTGCCGTCGTCAATGGCAAGATCACCTATCATCTCTTCAGTACCACTGATCAGGCCGAACATGCTCGTATGAAGCGCCCCATCGTCAAATACTACTCCCAGAGCAGTGTCATTGGCCTCGAGCCCCTCTTTGACACTCTCATTGGCGACTTTTGCGGTCATCTCGAGAGCAGATTCATGAGTAGTGCTGAGCCTACAGAATGCGACCTTGGAGAGTGGATTGGTTTCTGTAAGCTACCACATTTCTTGACTTGGCTATGACTAACACATCAAGACTCTTGGGATACCAACGGTGCTGCCTCCTTCAGCCAACGGTTTGGATACATGGACAAGGGCTATGACTATGACAACACCATTTCCATTGCTGACAAGGCTCTTGACTAGTATGTCCATTCCTTCATCCAATGTCTTCTCTCTAACACTTCCAGCTTCGCCGCTGTCGGTCAGATGCCCTTCTTGGATTTCCTTCTCGACAAGAACCCTGTCATGCGGATCGGTCCCCCCAATCTGGGTAACATTACTCGCATTTCTCTTGAACACTTGATCTCTCGTCTTCAGGGAAAGGACACCAACTACAACCCCAAGGTCCCCGACTTCTTGCAGCACTTTATTGAGTCCAAGGAGACTCACCCTGACCTTGTTAATGATGGTATCATCATGGGTTACCTGCTGGTTAATCTTCTCGCTGGAGCTGATACTACTGCCATCACCATTCGTGCCATTTTCTGGTATGCTCTGCACAACCCCAGAGCATACAAGAAGCTTGAAGAGGAAATTCTTGCCGCGGATCTGGCCGATGTTGCTTCTTTCAGCTCTGCCCGTGCTCTACCATGTGAGTAGTCTTTATCCTCCCCTTTCCAGTGATAGACTGACACAATACAGACCTGGAGGCTTGTGCTCGTGAGGCTATGCGTATGCACCCTGGTGTCTGCATGCTCCTTGAGCGTTATGTTCCCGAGACTGGTCTGAAGCTGCCTGATGGTAGCTTTGTTCCTCCTGGCACCGCTGTGGGCATCAACCCATACGTCGCTGGCCGAAACAAGGGAATTTGGGGCGAGGATGCTGATACTTATCGACCCGAACGATGGCTTCAGGATGAAGGCGAGACTGATGCTGCTTACAAGGAGCGACTTCGCCTTTACAATGCTGCAGACCTCACCTTTGGAGGTGGTTCTCGAGTGTGCATTGGACGCAATCTTGCCCAGCTTGAGCTTTACAAGATTGTTGCCACTCTGATTAGAAAGTACGAGATTTCACTAGTTGATCCAGACCAGCCTTGGGTTGTCACTGGCAGCTGGTTCCCTCGACAGAGGGGTCTCAAGTGCTACTTGAAGAAGCGAGAGTAGATATTGGGCCATAAACTAGCACAATTCGTTTGTTAATAATTAAGAACTTGCTCCTGAAGAGAAATCCCTCGAGCACAAATGTGTTGATCGGGGTGCTGAAATGTTTAGCTGCTGAGGGGCACCTTGTAGGAGAGTGTTGCAGTTCATGCCACATGGACACTCTCTATAATCTTGATTCGCCGAATAAATCGTTCTAAAACACGCTCACAGTGCAACGGTCCTTCTCATCAGCTAGATTGATCATGCAGTTGCAAATCAAACTGCTTTTCGCTTGCCAGCATGCTATGAGAGGGTTTTCGGTTATCAAAGGATCGCGTCAAACAACCCTGTATCTGTCTCACTCCTTCATCGACTGTTTCGTCTCTCGAATCTGAAACTTGAACATCTCGTTAGAAGACACCCCATTTCGATCCCTCATCTTGTCTGCCGTCTCTGATCCCCCCACTGGTACGCGGTATTCGAAACCGTCGCTCGCCGCTCGACCGTCGGGGAGTGCATACGGGAACGGGAGGTACTCTGGGAGTAAACCCAGTTGACGCAAAACTGTTCCTTGATCCCAGGAAATGTGTTCGTGGTAGAGCCTATCTCCGCGGACATTAACCACAGCGGTAAAGGGAACCTCGGCCTTGATATTTGTGGGTGGAACGCCAGGGAGGCTGGAATGGTCAGTTTATATCTTAAACCAATGGCATTACTTACAGCCAGTCAATCTCCTGATCATGTGTAAACTTGAAGATGAACTCGTCTATGACACGATCAATGCCAACCGTACGACTAATAAGCTCGAGCTCAGTGTCGGCGGAGTTGTTGAAGATAAAGTTGTTCCGGTAAAAGTGTGTCAGCTTCTCTCGACCGACTCCACCAGTCAACTATGAAGAGTTAGCATTCTAAACCACCCAAAGTACCACACTTACTGTTGGAACATGGTTGACGTATGGCTCTTGGACCATTGTACTCATGGTGTGCTCAACAGACCGGTCAGCAAATTCGTAGTATGTGTGTTCCTCCCAAATAGCTTCGAGGTCAAAGTATGGTCCTTCCATTCGAGGTTTAAGAAACTGAAGATTTCTCGTGTGAGACAAAGACTCCAGTGAGTAGGAGAAGTGCTCATGGAATGGTGTTGCAAAAGCGTAGCTCTGGGCCTTGGGATAGTGATACTCGAAGCCGGCAGCCTGACTAGGGGCAGGCTTTACGGATGGACCAGCCAGGTGTCGGAGGAGTGGACCTGTAGTGCCAGCAAGGCTTCCTGAGTCGGCTTCATTTTCGTACACAATGGCAGAGACGATATCTGGGACTTCAGACAATCTGGATGCAACTTTATTCCAGAGCTCAGGTGCATATGCTTCAAGATGTTAGATTAGCAGCGTGGAACAGTGTTTGACATACCAACTAAGCCAATTTTCCCTTTGTCGCATTTTTCACATTGGTTCAAAGCTCCAACAGCCTCATTAATCACATCTAGACTTTCAAAGCTCTCAAACGCATTTGGTTCAAGCTTAACCACCGTGTAGCCCTCTTCCGCCCATTTGATGAGCTCTGATGGGACACCCTGGTCAATTCTCAAAGGGTCGACCGAGGAGTGGGCCAGAAGAATGAGTCCAGGACCATGACCACGGCGTGAGAGAGGAGGCAGCAATAATATACCAGGCCGAATATTCTTCAGCTGTGGTGTTGGCAGCGGCGCAGGAGGTTTCGTAATGTCTGCGTACATGATCAAGTGATTGTGAAGCTAGTGCGTGAAGTGAAGCTCTCGAAAGCGGGCATGCGAAGCTAGTCCGCATTCTAAATAGGGGTTTGGTCTGGATAAGCTTGATAGGGGAAACCTCGGCAAGTCAGAAAGCCAAGCTCTCCTGAGAGTTTATCACTGTTACATCCAGTTGACAGAACCCGGTACCCGACAGATAACTCTGTCACTTTAAGGATCTATTCGAGCAGCCAGGAGATACAAATCCACCAATGCGCAAGTGTATCATGTTCAACAACATGCCTATGCTCTCGGTTTTGAAATGGACACCGGTCATTAAAAATAGCCGGGCTTAAATGTCGGATCTTAGTTTCATGTATGAGAGGATGCCCTAGGCTTCAGTATATATACAGCCCACAAACATGTGTGTAATCCCAAAATCAAGGCTTTATTTATGTCTCAGTCGAGGCTCAGAGGTCATATCTGTCCCAGGCCACAGACTGGAAGTAGGTCCAGAGTCATTGACGGAAGTTCGGAACTCGGAATGTGGGTTCAGTCGGCACAGAATTGCACTCTAAGCCAATCAATCATCATTGGCTTCGTGGCTTGCTCCCAAGAAGGAATGGCTTACTTGGAATGATCCTGGCCTGGTCACGTCTACCCCGCAAAATGGTGCTTCAGTGGCACTGCTTATCAATTGGCGTCACCTCGTTATCTGCAGGGGCTGGAGGTTCGGCCGGGAACTGATTTGGAACCGAGATCCCCCAAGTCGCCATCCATTTCCCGAACACCATTGCAACATGCCAGTGAGACCCAGTCGCCAACATGCCTCGTCCCAAAGTTCCCGCACATCAGCGTCAAAGGGCTGTGGAGGCATGTAATCTCTGTCGTGAGGCGAAGAAGAGGTGCAGTGGTTCGGCTCCCTGCACTCAGTGTCTCCGCCGGGGTTTGGAGCATCAGTGCTTCATAACCTATGCACCCCGGGGCTCCAGGGCGAGAGCGAGAGCAGAGGCATCAATCCGAGCTGCAAGCGATACAAATTCATGGACTAGAGACGAGCCTACAAGTCCGAGGCGACGCGCCAGCAATCATGCGGTTCAACAAAGTGATGCCGACACAGTCGAAGCGTTCCAACCACTGTCACCTTCAGATTCACGCCAAGAAGATGGCGAGGGCAGTCAGAGCGAGCAGACTGATGCGTCTTCGACCAATCCCCCACGCATGCTGCTCAACTCACGCGGGGAGCGAGGTACGGGCAGAATGCACCCAGAAATTGCATTTTTTGCTAAGATTAACAGTCTACATTGGCGGCGCCGCATCAATATCATTCCTCCAGATTGTACGAGACTTGGTATCGCAGCAGATCGGACCTTCAGCCTTTTCACACAATGAGAAGAGCGACAGAATGCTCGAGGTTGAGACACCTCAGGCAAACGCACCAGAGCCAGATGTCAACGTCATGGATTTAGACGGGGAACAAAAGCTCAGGTATTTGAGGTCCTACTACGCTGTCGTAAGTGCGTCTACATCCTTCAGCAATGCAGGCCTTGCTAACCAGTCTAGACTGAGGCCTTGATCCACGTCTTTGACCCGTCGGAGCTTGAGGCTTTACTCATGTCTCCGGACAATATCATGACCCCCGATGGCATTAGTAGTGTGCCATCGCTCAAACAAGCCTCACTTGACCTTGTTATTGCCATAGGCGCTCAGTGTGACTCTCTTGCAAGCGCAAAGAGCATCGGACAGGCGTCCTTTCGTAATGCCCGTCGCCAGGCCTTTATGGGGTTCCTTGAAGACCCTGATATAGATATGGTCCGCACATTTCTTCTCATGGCATTTTACATGCTCGGAGAGTGCCGGAGGAACGCTGCTTTCATGTATCTGGGAATCGCTGCCAAGGCCGCTCTTGCTTTGGGTCTGCACAGCCGGGATTCGTACGCAAAGAAGCCTGGACCTGCTGACCAGCTCAGGTAAGTCTCAGGCATCATATCTAGACATGTGCTAACATATAACAGACTACGGATATGGATGAGTATCTGTATCGTTGATAAACTGGTCAACTCAATCTTGGGCCGGCCATCCGCGACTGCTGGGATCCGCTCAGACAGGAATAACCTCGATGACGTTGCTCAACCAGGGGATCACATCACGGACTGCCTTGTTGCTTCAAATAAGATTGTCACCATTATCAACGACATCACAGACACACTGTACGACCAAAAGAAGATCACAACACCAATTGTCGAACAGTTGATGCAAGATATTGAGAACTGGAAACGACATCTACCCGATTCTATTCGAAACACAGTGTGCACAGAGCAGGCTAGCCCAGGGTCTTTGCCTCCTCAACATGGAGCAGTCGCCAGAGTGCATGTCTCTTGTTTCTACTACCTTGCTGTGATGCTTGTATCGAGACCTTTTCTTATCTCTGCGCTCACTTCCCGACCACCAAGAGGAGCTTTGCCGTCTCAACTAGCTGCTGCCTGTCTCGACGCTGCCATGTATCTCTCCCAGACATGCGTTGAGGCCCTGAATTCCGGCCTCTTGCAGGGAAACATGTGCATCATGAAGTAAGTGATCACATTACGCGGTTTACACTATTCTAACCGTTCAGGGCCCTCATATTCGCGGCAGGACTAGTTCTAGGGTTTGAGATCTTTGCCAAGTACCCTGTCGACTCCGATATCGAAACTGCCTTTCAAGGAGCCAAAGAAGTTCTCACACATCTGTCCAAGCAAAGTCCACAAGCGGCACATTACTTGGAGATTTTGACAACGCTCTCTAGTGCCATTGCGAAGCGTCGCTCAAAAGAGACGTCGTCAGGCAGAAGTCGATATGTGTCCAAGATCTTTAGCCTTGATCCATCAGGGGATCAAGGCGAATCCAGTACACAAGAGTCAAACTGGCCACTTATTACTCCTAATGATGGCCAATTTTTCCTACGACTAGATGATGAGGCAGCACAAGACTGGTCATTTCCACCACTGGAGGGAGCCGATCTCTGCTTGGATTGGGAGAGTTTGAACATTTCGCAGTGGGATAGTTTTCCATTCCTATCATGATCTAGATACCCTTGCCGACTGTAATAAACCACTATAAACATGTTCCGTTCAAGATTCTACCCGTTCCATTGAGAGATCACCAGCCCACTGTGAATGATAACACTGATAAGGCTAGACCACGCTATTGGGCATAGCCGCCATTCCACCAGGCCAAAGATATGGCGGCAAAGGACCTGCCAAATTGCTGGTGCATTACCCGACGCTAGCGGTTAAGAACCTACAAAGTACAGTACCCGGTGATAGCGGATCTGGTCAGCGCCCGATCACGACTGGCGATACCAAGTGGTGTGGATGGATTCGGCGCATGATGAGCGTCGATGTCAGATCCGCTCCAGTTGGTCGGGCGGCGTGGGCTTGTCCGCATTGATGTCAACTTATCCCGCCTCTACCTGCTTGTGATGGCTCCAAGCCAAAGCTAAATAAGACACAAGAGCACATGCTCGGCTCAGATCAATTACACCAACTCAACACTCAACCTCAAGATCAGCTTCACCAAGACACACATCAATCACCATGATCAAGGACACAAATACGGAAACCATGCCTGGCTGGAGGCGTCTCAGCGTCGGAGTCATTGGCGGCGGCATCGGTGGCATGTCAACAGCAATTGCCCTTCGACGCGCTGGCCATGATGTAGCCATCTACGAGAGGTCAGACTTTGCCGGAGAAGTCGGCGCTTCTGTCTCCTGCGCGGCCAACGGAACTCGATGGCTTCACGAGTGGGATGTTGATGTTTCCAAGGGTGACCCTGTCGTCTTGAAGAAGCTCATCAACCGTGACTGGAAGACCGGCGAACCTGTCAGCGTCTACGATCTTGATGACTACGAACAGCGATGGGGCTATGTTTACAACATGTTTCATCGACAATACATGCATGCCATGCTCAAGGATACTGCCATGGGAGAAGGACAAGGCCAGCCTGCGACGCTCAAAGTCAAGCATCGTGTAAGTGATGGAAATCATCCACCCGACTTCCACTAACGATCTCAGTGCTCTTCAATCGATATCCCCTCTGGAACAATCACCTTTGAGAATGGGGTTACTGCTAAGCACGACCTGATCATCGGCGCTGATGGTATCGGCTCGGCAGTCCGAGGCATCTTGGGTATCCACCCTGAGAAGAAGCCCGCCGATTCCAGCTGCCTTCACTGCAACGTCATGACTGAGGATGCTGTCAAGGCTGGTCTTGTCGACTATTCTCAGGACAGCGCTCTCGAGTATTGGGGTGGTCAAGAAGGCAAGTGGGACAAGATCGTGCTGTCGCCCTGCAACGGTGGCAAGCTACTGTCCTACTACTGCTTCTTTCCCAGGGAACAAGGCGACTACACGACCCAGGCCTGGGGAGCAGAGGATCGACCAGTCGAGGAGCTCCTAAAGCCATACCCCAACCTCGACCCTCAAGTCGTCAAGCATCTTGCTATTGGCAAGGAAATCCAGCCTTGGAGACTCTGGGTCCACCAGCCCTACCCTTACATTCACAAGGGCAATGTCTGCCTGCTCGGTGACGCTGGACACCCCATGATGCCTCATCAAAGCCAAGGCGCCTGTATGGCTATTGAGGATGCTGCCGCTCTGGGTATTCTGTTCAACAAGCGCTACTTTAACGGCGACGTTTCTCAGGCACTTGCTGTTTATGAAGAGGTTCGTCTGCCTCGAGCTACTCGAGTGCAGGCAGCTGCTGCAAAGGCCGCCTACAACATTAACGAGCGAATTGGTGAGTTTGCCAACATTCGCTACATACGCAGGGCTAATTCTCTCCAGGTTTCTCCGTAAACAAGGACTGCCCTACTTACAAGGTAGAGAACCAGAAGGAGGTGTTGACTATTGAGGAGATGAATGCGTAAGTTAAATCTATCATTATCCATCCAGGAATTTACTAACCTCTCAAAGGTATGACATGTACAAGGATGTTGAGGAGAAGTTGGCCAAGAAGCGAGGCGAAAAGTATCTGGGCAAGTTCCTATGCGGCCTCCCTCTTGGAATGGAGCTTCCGAATGGTGTTATCATTGGTTCCTAATTCATATGATGTATTAATAAAAGCGGCATACTTTACCCACTTGTCCCATCCAGTCAATCTTTGTCCATGTCTTGCTTGCTCATTGAGAGATCAACACTGCTTGCCTGCCAGCTACACCCTGAACAACCATGCTAAGAAATATTTCCAATTCTCCAAGGACCTAATAGCCAGTTCCAGCATCAAATACTCCTATTTCTCAACTCCCACTACCTACATATCATCTACGAGGTGCAGTCGGTTTTGACATCCTAAGCCTTAGGTACAGCTTCGATCGGCAACATCCGTTGGTGACCCGGCCCCACCCAGAATCTGGGGTAGATGTGGGTCTGTCCCAATTGGGTAATCTTCCGATTTAGGTGATGGGAAGATCATAGGCCAGGCTTCCTCCTCAGAGCACGCTGGATACTGTCATACAGACATGGGTAGGTCAATCTAGAAGCCAATGATCTGTTGGAGGGCACTCACAGACTTGACCTTTAGTACATGTAATAAATATTGTGCCACTACGTCCGTGTATTTACCTCTGTGACAACCAAATTATTGGACCAAGATGATCTTATCTACTCTGTAAAGGTTTCTCGGAATTAACGGGCTCGTATCTTACCCAAAAAAAGTCGAGATGTCTCTTTACTCTTGTATCCCAGGTGAGTATGACCTTTATGTTGCCTAGCTCCTTTGTTTCAAGTCAGACAAAGTACTCTACTTCATAAATAGGGTAGGTTCGGCTCCCTTTCAAACGCCACAATAACCTTCTTGAAATGCGGTACACGTTACACCAGAGAGCACGTGTCTAAGTTATGCAATATATTGTGAATTCTACTTCTTCAACTTCTCTGAAGAGGCTCACGCGAATCAAGCCTGCAGCAACGTGTCGCTCATCCACGAGAATTACTCTAGTATCACCTTAATGTTGTGCATTTTGACAGGATTACACACAGACACTCTGCAGCAAACAAGTCCACCGCTATCTTGTTTACTTCTTGTACGCTGCTGCCGCGCCCGTGTCCTATGCATAATTCAGTATAGTGACGTCATGTGGCTGCAAAAAACTCACGAGATAAACCTGGTAGTATTTAAACCGATAGCTTCCGCCAGTAGCCGATCTTACAAGCTCGGCCCTCGCTGCCCAGTCAATCTCGGCCGAGCCACCATTCTTGAGTTGGAGGGCGACCGTGCCGTAGAGCATTACTTTGTCGGAACCTTTGCCAAAAGGAAAGATTTGGAAGAGCTGATGTTTACGCGAAGCCACTGCCTCCCACATCCCTTGTCTCAAGGTTGTAATTTCTGCAACGTCAATATCACCCCAATACTACCAGAGAGAGTCTAACCTGCATGACCGGCCGCCTTTTTGGACGCGAGGACAAAAGTAGCATCCTCTGTAAACATGTCGACATACTTTTCGGTTTCCCCTGGTGTATCTGAGACGCTGTAAAAGGATTGAAGGAACGCGACAACGTCAGGATGAACCGACTGGTCCGGAGGACACTGTACGCTGTAAGAACCATTCATCTTGACTGTCAAAGTACTGTACGTCTGGTTTGAAAGGGTCAAAGTTGTGGCCGTCAGCAAAGGCGGCGGCGTACCGCGACACCAAGCATTAGGTATCCCGGTTGCCGACTCCCGAGACATCATCGGAAGTCTGCGTCAAGTGGCGCCTCGGCAGCAGTAGCGTCGATCTACCCCGCTTCCGCAAAGTCTGGGGCAGTTGATCGGGTCGCGGGTGAGTCCCGGACCTCCCGGTGCATTATCCGCTCCGATCCTTGCTTCATCCGTGCCGCATCTGGTGCATTGTCCGGTTGGACTACGCGGCGATGTAGGTGAGGAGAAGTCAATAACGTTAACAAGTAATATTATAAAGAGGCTCGATTGAAGTGTCAACTTTGCCTCATCATAGTAACCACTGATATCCTACACATCTATCTTATCTCATTCATCACAATGCTCGGAAAAGTTGCTTTGGAAGAAGCTTTTGCTCTCCCCCGATTCAAGGAGCGCACAAGATGGTGGGCAGGCCTCTTTGCAGTCGACCCCGATAAGCACGCTGCCGAGATCAACGACATTACTGAGCAACGCATCAAGTACATGAACGAGCATGGCGTTGGATACACCATTCTCTCATATACGGCACCTGGCGTGCAGGATGTGTATGATCCGAAGGAGGCTCAATCACTAGCTGTCGAAGTCAACGACTACATTGCTGGTGCAATCAAGGAGCATCCTGATCGGCTCGGTGCTTTCGCGTGAGTTTATCACATTGGGTTGGAAACACCCGCTAATAATCGCAGCACTCTATCAATGCATGATCCTAAAGAAGCGGCAGAGGAGTTAAGGCGATGCGTGACCAAGTATGGCTTCAAGGGCGCTTTGGTCAACGATACCCAGCGAGCTGGCTCTGACGGTGACGACATGATCTTTTATGACGGACCGGAATGGGATGTTTTCTGGTCGACGGTGACCGAACTGGACGTTCCTTTCTACCTGCACCCTCGAAATCCCACTGGAAGCATCCATGAAAAGCTCTGGGCGAAGCGCAAGTGGTTGATTGGCCCTCCCCTGAGCTTTGCCCAAGGAGTCAGCCTTCACGCTCTTGGCATGGTTACCAACGGTGTTTTTGATCGACACCCAAAGCTTCAGATCGTCCTGGGCCACCTTGGAGAGCACATTCCTTTCGATATGTGGCGTATCAATCATTGGTTTGAGGATGTCAAGAAGCCCCTTGGCCTTGACTGCAAGTTGACAATCCGAGAGTATTTCGCTCGCAACCTTTGGATCACGACCAGCGGCCACTTTTCGACATCTACTCTTCAGTTCTGTCTTACAGAGGTTGGAGCTGATAGGATTCTGTTCTCGATCGACTACCCATTCGAGTCATTCTCGGATGCCTGCACCTGGTATGATGCACTTGCGATCAACGATGTGGACAAGAGGAAGATTGCAAAGGATAATGCCAAGAAGCTTTTCAAGCTTCCTAACTTTTACCAAAGCGAGGATTAAGTTGGAATTCTGATTAGCTAAGGATAGAGATAAATAGAATATGAACTATTGAGACATCATTCAGTCGTGGTGTGTAACCCCGTGAGCATATTTGACCATTCAAGGTGCCCTTGACAGTAACAGTTTGCTCTAAATGTAAGCCGTGAGTGTGATGAATGAGCAAGCTCATGAGCTACATGGTCACAACACTGGCTAGTATAATGACAAATTTATTCTCAAGGGGCCACAATAAACTGCCGGCCTTTGTATAAGAGAGTGAGCCGTACCCCTAAGCACCATCGCCTCAACAGATAGCTCTGACCTATTCCAAGCAACAATTTGAGCTTAATTTCCGCCATCCCCCCAATAGCAACACTGACACAAATGTTCTACCGTGGCCGAGCAACTAATCTATCGTCCTCAACTGTCGCATCGATCCACTGCTGTCTTCTAGTAAACTCCACAGAGGAAAGGAAGGAAAGTATCTTGTAAAGAAAGGCTTGATGCAAGGCAAACAAGCACATATGAGCCCTGACCAACACTCAATCAGGCTGCACAGATTAGCACTCGCTAGTAGCTTTAAAAACTGGACACCTTACCTCCATTTAATACTATTTCCCCATTCGTAGGTAAGATCCTCAGTTTTGACGTATACGGTTGATATCAAACGGACAATACTGACGGCAGATACACTAAGAAGATGTCAGCGAGCAGAACGCGGAATACCAAGGAAGAGGAGACTAACAAGCCTCCTGCCATTAAGATGAAAGCAATCCCAACCTTCCGTCCCGTAGGGACCTTCATAGGGCGTAGGATCCAAATTGGAAGGAATAGAATGGCGAGGTCAGTTGCTACGTTGCACGCAGCGCAAGCAATAAACAGAACGGAGAGTGGTTGGCAGCCTGTGTCAGTGAGTTTGTAACAGTCGATGGCCATATGTCCGATACACTGAGCCAAACAGTAGACAACAACGACTAATAGTACGGTATATGTGCAGAATTCAAAGGATCTATCCACGGAGAATCGTAAATAGAAGAGCAGGATTGCGGCTTTGATGACGAGTGTGCTCAGAGCATACAGGGGAACACCTGCCCACTTGCTTAACTGTAGACAATATGTTAGTCAAGATTTGATTAGAGTTCTCCATTGACGTACATTGAGCAACAAGCTGAATTCCTTTGGTGAGACGTTGAACATATGATCTCCGCTTCCGAGCCGAGCTGCTGCATACGATATTAACTCGTGCTTCTGGGCTTGGACCTAAGACATACAAATGCAAACCATAACTGATTGACACAGGTTAAGAATCTATATCATGGTCAGAAAAACATCTGAAAGTCAGAGTGAACATACTGTAGCGATAACGACGAGTGCTACAAACATGCTGTCAATCGGTCTCCTGCCACAGCTCGACCAAAAACTTACTATCATCTTTATGCCATTTTTTCATGATGAATTGAGAAGTCCATAGGCGTAGGAGTACTATAGGTATCGAAAAGACTGGCATGAAAACGCCAGTATAGAATAGACTCGTGCTGCCTCCCTGTGTGTGGGACATGAATCCAACCGGAGTTGGAATTGGAGCTTCATCGCCCATTCCGAACGGAAGATGACACCTCAAGCCGTCAATTGTAGCGCTTTTGCTGGAAAAGATGTTTCATACCATAAATACTCTGTTAAGATGTGGTGAGTGGGCGATGATATTGGAGTGGGGAGATATCCGAAGTTGCTCAGGGGGACCTGGGCGATGGGAGATCTGTTCTGTAATTAGGTTCAGTATTATTTTATTCCTCAGCTAGGCTTCAAAGAAAGTTTGTCCGGGTGCAGACGTGGCAGAGTGAGCTTAAGAAGAAAGGCTAACGATAAAACAGAGAGGCAGGCCAGAAACGCCACCATTCCTTAGAACACCAAGCGCTGGCCTGTATTAGAGTCATTTCGTTCCGGAATGAACTAGGCCCGGCATATTCCAGGAGCATAGTGTCCGTGATACTGAAACAATGGGCTGGGCGGCGCATTCAGGGGTAGGGATGCTGACCCGCAAACGTAAGTGGCAATGACAGGACCCAATGCTCAAGCCGGCAACATGAAGATTGAAAGAGAAACGATTGCATCCTATCGAAATAACACAAAAAAAAAAAAATAAGATTCGGCCTGTACCCCCCCACCATATTAGACGTTCGTATATAAAGGTGCAAACCGCAGCGTATGCTTGTTCAGAAAGTCAAAATGCTCCAACGATCTAAGAACGCTCATCCTTTGTTTCCATCAGCTCTGTTGGCAACAGTGCCGTGCTGATAACACAGCCTAACATGACACCTCCGGCCAGATACAAGACACTATTGATGTCTCCTTCGCCTCCTGATCCAGTTGATCGACCATAAAGATGCTGGGCAATCAGAGGACTGACGATACCAAACAATCGGCCCCAGAATCCTGCAATGCCACAGGCTGTACCACGAACTGGCGCTGGAAATGCTTCGGGTGTCCAGCCATACAGAACAGCATTAAACATGGACTGAAAGAAATATTCCATGGCAAAAAGCCCTTCGTTCTTGGCCCTCGTGTCCACAGTAGAGAAGAGGAGGATCGATGTGCCCATCAAGGCGGCAGACAATACCATGGTCCACTTTCGCCCAAAGGCAGGAATACGATACATCATGGCACCTAAAAGGACACCGACGATTCCTGGAGCATATGTGTATATGTATGCCGCATAGGTTGAAGATAGACTGACAGACTCGGAGCCATTCTTGAGAGCCAAGATGCGAGGCAGGTAGAAGCCTGTATGGGTTAGTGTTGTTAAAAATGGGACATGGAAACTTACCAGCCACTGTAAAGCCCCAGAAATCCATTATGTATGTCAACCAAGTCAAGATCGTGAGGCGTGTCATTTGAAAGCCGTCAAACAACATCTTGTACCGGGACAGCTCGGACTTGGTCTTCTCTCTCCACCCGACGTGCCGACTTGTTCCACCTAGAGCAGGGCTCGCACTAGAGCTGCTATCAAGGGAACTCTGCTCGGATTCTAGAGACTCAAACATCTCGACTGTAAGACCACACTGTTTTCCGTTTGTCTTGGCCATGTGTTGAAGAGTCTGTAGCGCCTCATCGTCGCGTCCTCGGTAAATAAGATACTTTGGGGTCTCTCGAAACTTGAAGATAAAGAACCGCAGGATAAAAATAGAAAGTGTAATTGCCCCTAAGGTGAACAGGAGATATCGCCATCCCATATTGTCAGCACGTGAACAGCATGGTGTTTGCGTTACGTTATCGTTGCAAGAAGGGAGTGGCTCGGCCTCTGAAAAGTTGGGTGAGCATGAGTAGACTGGAATGAAGCCAAACGCGATGGCGCTGCAGACCACGACACCAATAGGTTGAAATATGGATAGGCACGCCAACAAGAAGCGTTTATTCTAAAAATGTTAACACTTTCAACGCGCTGAGCTTGGCTGCTCACCTGAGGGATGAATTCGAGCGTGATTGTGGTGTCAATGGGGATGTTGCCGCCGACACCGACACCAACAAATGCGGTCAAGACAAGAAAAGTGTTGTAGCTGTTGGATGCACCTAGACATAACCCAAAGACTGATGAGATGAGACAGGTTAGGTTGAAAGCCCAACGGCGGCCTGCTCGGTTAGTGGGACAGTCAGTCTGAGTCCTTTTGCAGACCGGGAGGCATACCAATAATGTCTGCCAAAAGACCCCAGACAAAGGCCCCAGCAGTCAGTCCAGCGTTGAAGCTGGTTGAAATGTTACCCGACTCATCATTGCCAAATCCCAGCTCCTGCTGCAAAGGGCTGAGTACCAGACCGAAAGCTTGAGCCCACAGCAAGTCAAGCATGTACCCAAAGCCGCAAAGACCCCATATGTACCACTGATATCGCCCCATGCCTTGCGCATCAATCTCGCGGTTAACCAGAACGCATTTCTTTTCGTAGAGCGAAAGGCCATCAAGGCCATAGAGAAAGGGATGGTTTGAGGGATTTGTCGCTGCTTCTGGCTCAGTTGCTGGTCCAGTATTGAGCGATTTCATCGCTCGCGTGACAGGCATTCTGGTGGTTCCTTGCGTGCTTGTGCTATGAGGGGTCTAGAATGACGCTCGATGATTTATGCTTCAACAGGGCAAAGGAGGCGAGATATAAACGGTCAGACGATGAAAAAGATTCAGACAGTCAGTTGATACAATCTGAACACGGGGTACAGTAATTTGAATCAGTTAGGGCGTTGTTTAGGTCGATTCTGGAGTCGTTGATGTCATGACTCTGAGCACCATGCGGGTCAGCCGTGACACATGACTCGGCGAATGAGAAGGAAGATGGAATGTATTGTCAGCAGAAATATTACTGTCTTGAAATTATTGCTTTGGGAGAAGGTACAGGGGTTGGAGTTACAGTGGCTTGGTCCAGCATGCATTTGATCTACACGCCCGCCGTTTCAGCCCAGCCCTCATCTTGGAGTCGCTGGCAGGTTGTCATAGATCAATCAAGCCAAGAGGTAGGCAAACAAAAAGAACGAAAAATACGAATCACCTAGGCCTATACAAGCCAAATAAATACCAGTGGAAAGATGGCATCCTGATACACCCATGTACCTCGCCCTAAGCTATATCCCAATATCTCCCTCCCCATCTTTACAGAACTTCGCGTCTGCTTCTTAGCTTTGCCCCTGACAATACCAGTCACCGGTTCCAAGACCTGCTTTAAATTCGAAAGCGAAACCAGAGTGACAAGGGGCCATTGCTCATAGGCGTCCGCACCTTTTCTTTGGCCCCTTTTATAGAGACTGCTTTCATGGAGTTCTAAAGAGGACTGTAAACTGATTGTACCAATTTTCGGGATCGAGGAAAGGGGCGGAGCGTGTACCACGTGTTCCAAGCATTTTACATGCTCAAGGGTGATTGGATTGTTTTCCGAAGGTGACATGTTCGCTGAGAAGGTTGCGTGAAATTACTGGCTGCTTTACCCAAGACAGGCGTGTACGAAACGGGCATGGGAGGCTTATCTTGATGTATATATTCTAAGATCGCGCTGTTTTAAGCTCCGCTCTGTACCAATTCTGAATGGCACGAACATCGTAACCTAATGCTACGGTATCAAACACCTCTAGATACTTTTTCGCTGAAGCTCCGTCATTTGACAGTCGACCAACCCATTTGCCATGCTTCTTGACAGCACTAACAATCTTTTCAATCGCCTCCACAAACTCGGGTTCGTCTCCTTTGGCTGGAACATGTCCAAGAACAGACAGGGCCAGGTCATTAGGCCCGATGAACAGCATATCTTGCGATATTTAGCACGGGATAGGATGAGGATGGTGTGTTCTTACCAACGCCGGGCACTGCACATATGTCATCAACGTTCTCAACACCCAGCTTGGACTCGATTTGCAGGCAAGTAATGAGAGTCTCGTTGGCTGTCCTCATTTATGTCGGTATGTCAATACTAAGCGCGAATCTAGGAAATGCCGACCCTTGCCCCTCTTAACTCCTGGGGTGGAAACTTGGCATTCTGGATCATAGCTCTGGCGTCATCGGCAGTATTGATCATGGGAACGACGATGCCGTGAGCACTAGCGTCCAGAGCGCGTTTAATCAGATCTGGGTGCCTCATTCTGATACGAACAAGCGGGGAGACGCCTTGTGAAGAGATCGCTGTGATGGAGTTGTGCATTGCGTCGTCGCTGATGTGATGATGCCGTCTAGGTCGGTTGAAGCTACTAGTTGAGTCGTACGAGAGGATGGAAGTCCAAGAAAGGTTATTATTGGCCCTGACTTGACGCGGAGGGCGTTGAGGAGCCGCAGTTGTGGATTGTGAACGGTGGTTGTGAGGGGTGAGTGATAGTCCATCTTGAGTATTGGGCAACGCTGAATTGGACTGAATTGCAGGAAATAATGCGCGTGTTTGATACAACACTTGGGCAAGCCGTTGGTTAATAAAGAACTTTAACAAAACGGGTGTTGACCTTGCCTAGCTCCACCAGTCGGCATCTTGCTCAAGGCCGAGCCGACAACCGGCCTCCTGCTGATGGCCGATCAATCACCATACTCTTCGCTGCCGACCTCGACCGCGAGCATTTAAAATCGGGACATTTTTTCTGTATAAGTGCGTTGGAACTCTCCTGTATCAATGCGAGCCTTCATCTGTGTATAGCTTGCCACTCACTCATCAGCCGCAGACATGTCGTACCTTGACAAACTTCCCCCTACGCAACCCAACCCGGTCTTTTCACTCGTGTCCGCGTACGAAGCGGACACATACGAGAAAAAGATTAACCTTTGCCCAGGGTTTTACCGCGACGAGAACGCAAAACCGTGGATGCTACCGTCGGTTGCACAGGTGCGCGTTGACTGAGCTTCGTAGCTAGGACCAGACTGACTTTTACAGGCCAAGGAGCGAATACACGCAGACCCCAGCCTCAACCATGAGCATCTGCCCCTGACTGGTCATCCAGGCTTGATTAGAGGCGCTCAGGAGTTGGCTCTTGGTACAAACCGAGACCTGAAGCACGTCGGTTCAATTCAGACCGTTTCTGGCACAGGGGCTAACCACATCGCCGCCCTGTTTCTCTCGACCAGGCTAAGGCCCAAGGCGGTGTGGATCTCTGACCCGAGCTGGATCAACCACACCGAGATTTGGAAGCTCGCTGGACCAGAGGTTCAACAGCGATTCTATCCATACTTTGATGCGGAAAACTCCAAGGTCGACTTTGAAGGGATGACGGAGACTCTTCGCAAAGATGCTCAGAAAGGAGATGTAGTCATACTTCATGCGTGCGCACACAACCCAACTGGGGCGGATCTTACGGAGAGCCAGTGGGAGATTGTTGCCAACATCTGCCGAGAAATTGGGCTTTTTGCTGTGTTTGATATGGCATAGTAAGTCCTTCATGTACTCAAGCCTGATTGACAGCTGACCCTTCGCAGCCAAGGTTTTTCTTCTGGAAACCTGCAGCAAGATGCATTTGCGATAACTCACTTTTACGACAGCTTGGACCTGGAATTTGCCATTGCGCAGTCTTTTTCGAAGAACTTTGGCCTGTACGGTGAGAGAATAGGGGTTCTCCATGTTGTTGCCCTGGACACCAAAGCCGCTGAAAACACGACGCTGTTACTGACTCAGCTTTCACGTGCTGAGATTACCTCTTGCCCTTCTTATGGTGCGAGAATCGTGGCTGAGATCCTGGGAGATCCGGCTCTTTTCAAGCAGTGGCTCGAAGATTTAGTAGAAATGAGTGAACGCATGAAGAGCATGCGGTTGAGTTTGTATCAAGGACTCGAGCGCAGAAAGGTGCGGGGATCTTGGAAACACCTCCTTTCAGATGTAAGTCTGGATATCTATACAATGTAGCAGTGTTAACCCTTGCAGATTGGGATGTTCTCGATGACGGGACTTTCTCACGCCCAAGTCGCGGAGTTGAGAGAAAGGCATCACATCTATCTCCTTCCATCAGGCAGATTGTCTGTGACTGGTTGTAAGTATCTTGATTTATACTTAGGGTTCTAGTTCCTGACGTTTTATCAGTGACAAGCAACAATGTGGAGAGCGTTGCTGCGGCATTGCATGATATTCTGGGCTCAGAATAGGTAGAGTTATGATCTAGAACCACAAGTCTTGGATAGTGGTTGGGTAGTCGATTAAAGCTGGTTTAGTAAAAGTGTATGCAAAGTAACATGTTCGAAATATCTCTTCTGCGTAGTCCTGCAGAAACCTGACCCTGATACCGCTGAAGGTTGGTGAATTTGAACTTGCTATACTTGGTGTAGCCAGGCTTCCTGGATATCTTGATGGACTAGACGTGGAAAGTTAGTCGCCGAAGGTTTGGTTATTGAACCCGAGTGCTTAGAATCCAGAGCACCTGAAATACAGCAATGAAGTTAGTCCAGAGGCCTTATTAGCCAAGAAATATTTCCTGCTGCAGGAATAACTGGTGCCAATGGATTTAGTTGTTGATGGGAATGAATGGGTAAGGAGAGTATTCAACATAAGATGGGGAATAAAGTAACCTAGATGTCCGGAAGTCACTATGAGAAAACCTTGGAGTTGCTCCCTTGGCTTCATTCGGAGGACTTGTGAAATCATAACTATTGAAACAGATCCTCTTCGTTGCACGAACTAGGATGCCTAGCTGGATGCTTGAATGGAGACAATTGTGGCAGAATGGTTACTCAACTCGGATTACGGCTTTGGTAAGTAGCCGTTTAAAATTCCTGTGATAAACTGAGCGGCGAGTTATGGTGCTCGCCGGGGATGTGAGTGGGACTTTCGGCCAAGTCTAGTTGCCAACGCCGATCCAATCGGCCACTTTCTTTTGACCGATCTGAACTATTCGGCTGTCTTTTTTTGCCCGGTACAGGAACCATCGCCGATGTTTTGCTTGATATATAAGCTGATGATAAGTTGTAAATATTTGGCCTTCTATGACTTATAATGTAACTTGAACCAACATACGATTCTCCTTGTCCACAATGACAACCAACACTCTCGACCGTCTTTCCGCGCTCGACACCAACACGGTTTCCGATGCGCTAGACTCTCTTGGCCTCCCTGGAGCTACTTATGGCCTGCACCCCCTTTGGGATTGTCCCAAGATTGTCGGTCGCGCCAGTACCATCAAAGTTGGCCCCAAGACTGAGGGCGCCCAACCTACGGTGCATCTGATCACGCCCGTGATTGACGCAATAACGACGGATGACCGAGTCCTCGTCATTGCCGGCGGCAGTGAGGGCATCTCGTGTTGGGGAGACATCATTGCCAACGCAGCCAAGGCCAAGAAGATCCGCGGTTCTGTCATTGATGGCATGAGTCGTGATATTGATGGCAGCCGAGATATTGGCTACCCCGTGTTTGGTCGTGGTGTTACAATGATTAGTGCTCGAAATCGACTGATCCAGCTTGACTCTGGAACCGAGGTTGAGATGCGAGGCGTCAAGGTGAACCAAGACGATTATGTTATTGCTGATAATTGCGGAACTGTCTTTGTAACTGCCGACCGTATCGAGGAGGTTCTGGACCTGGGGGAACGCATCGATCGTCGCCAGACCAATATGCTTCAGGAAGTTCGAGCCGGCCGTTCAGTGGCAGAAGTCATGCATGACAAGCAATTCGATGCTATTACGGCTTCCGGCGGTCAGACAACCAACGACACGCTCAAGGGGAACCTCAATAAACCCGCCCCTGAGGATCAAGAACTCGTCGCCTTGTTTGCTGATTCTGATACCCCTGGAGTCTCTGATGCCCTTGATAAGCTCGGCATTCCGGGGCAGGCTTTCAACATTATGCCCTTGACCAACTACCAAAAAACCACCGTTGGGCCAGCTTTCACGGTGCGCTACGTGCCCGCTAGCAACCCTCCCGGTAGTGTGGGTGATTTCATCGATGACGTGGCCCCTGGGGACTTTGTTGTTATTGACAATGGTGGACGCACGGATTGTACCGTCTGGGGAGACATCATGACCCAGTACGCCGGTCTGCGAGACATTGCGGGGACCGTCATTGATGGTGTGTGTCGCGATGTCGATCGTGCTATTAGCGACAACTACCCGATATTTACTGCTGGACGATGGATGCGGACGGGCAAGGACCGAGTTCAAGTTGGAGGCGTCAATGAGTCTATCGGCGTGGGTAATGTGAGAGTAAGCCCTCGAGATATTGTGGTGGCGGATGCGAATGGCGTTGTTATTGTGCCTCGGGAACGGGCTCGTGAGGTGGCTGCCCTTGCAAAGACAATTGAGAAGAGCGAGGAAGGTATCAGATCAATGATATCCCAAGGTTCTACGATTGCCGAGGCGAGAGAGAAGCTTGGTTATCATACGCTGCAGCGAAAGGGGTGATATAGCAACAGAGAAAAGGGGCTTAGATGAGAAATATGCATTTACGCAAGAAAATATCCATTTTTCCAATGTATTTCTCGATACTCGTGGAACTTCTTGCTGTTTGCCCCTCGTTTTGGGCCGTGGTAGTCGTGCGATCGAAGTGGCCCTCACTTCAACGTCTTGTCTATTGGCCGCTTCCCTTTTCGTAAAAACAGAGAGTATCTGGCAGAGTATGAAGGAACACTTATTATAGAAGCTTGGATTTAAGACCCAATAGCGAGGAAACCATCCACCCAGCTGACGGATCACGCCAATACGACCACCTAACCGCCCCCCGGACGGAACAACGCCGAGATTTTAAACTTCATGTTTCTATGAAAGCTAATCGTTACTGGGCAAATGCTCCTCCCAGCACAGTTGTTGAAGGGCATTTTCGTAAATCCAATCATCAAGAAACGATAGATCTAAAGGTATATCATCTATAAACTGAAGGCCATGACCATCTTCATGTGAAGTTGATGCCGTGGTCTGGCCGCTGAATGCCGATTGGAAAGTTTGTACAGAGGGCTGTGAGTCAGAGTTCTCGGGTGTAAGGAGGGAACCATCCGTCGAATGCAGTCTCTCTAGAGTAAATCGAATCTCCTTGATGTGAGAGTAAAACTCCATCGCGGCGAAATGGCCATTCTGTTCCAGTTGTTGGAAAGCCTGATGCAAGATTGAATTCGTCTTTATCCTTCTGCGAAGTTTCTCGATCCAGAGTGCCAGCTACTGCGAGAATGACGGCAGCTGAAAAGAGATGTTGAACGTAGGAATAATTGAAGACGTGAAAGTCGCCGTTCACCCAGCACTGAGACAATAGTTGGAAAGATCGTCTCGCAGAGTGAATACAAGCGTCAGCAATCTCTAATGCATGGCCAGGAAGACTGCTGTCTGCTG
The DNA here is from genome assembly GCA_027569015.1 of Ascodesmis sphaerospora. Lineage (NCBI taxonomy): Eukaryota > Fungi > Ascomycota > Pezizomycetes > Pezizales > Ascodesmidaceae > Ascodesmis > Ascodesmis sphaerospora. The sequence continues at coordinate 85,906 of JAPPUR010000054.1, read as the reverse complement.
TAGTCGCGACACTTCCTTCGATGTGACGTCGGAATACGAAGAGTAGCACTGGTCTTGTTGCTAGGATAAACAACTGGAAGGTCAGCATATGAGAATACACAACGATCGCAAAGACGAGAATCGGAGTGTGCATGGGTGGAAGGACAGGCTTAGAAGTTACCTGGTTGAATGTGAGTTGTAGAGGAGACGTGACAGGCTGAGAATACATGTTACTGCCACCCCCACGAGTGAAATCAGGCTTCATATGTTCTGGAAGCTGGTCTCTCCACTGACTAAGCTCCTCTCGAATCTTTTCCACCCGTTGAAGGAACGTCCCACGCTGAGGTGTTCGAACGTAGAGTGATCTAGATATGTTCCCTGCGATCCTAGCAAGTCGCACCACGGCCATAAAATGGAGGTGGTCACCAAAGTCTGAAGAGTTGAGAGCTGGATTTGTCGATGGCAGGTCGACTGAGATATCATCATCTGATATCAGTAGTGGTAGGCCGATTTTTGATGATAGAAACCTATCAATAACGTAGACTGACCACCAGACGCGAACACGGTGTTCCCTCAGCTCGGGATCTGGAACATATGCATGGCCGATGTTGACATGGAGGCCCATGATGGTTGCAAGTCGCAAGGCAGAGCCTACAAAGGCACATGATGAATGCCGACGGTTGGTTTCAAGGGAGTATACAGCCAAGAATACAAGTCAGCAAGAGATGGTCGCCGAGGGCTTAGAACTCACTAGAAGTAGGAGAGTCTCGATAACCTCTAGCTGGGGCCTCTCATTGATCATGCGAATGGCATCACTCGCAACCGCAAAGTAAGCCAAGCCGGGGAAGTTATTGTTAACGCTTAGGCATTTGCTTGATCGCAGCTCACCTATGGCAAACAGCGCCCACATCTTGGCTGTAGAGGCTAGGCTGGTCCCGTGTTCAACATGGTCAAAGCCACATGTACTCAACGCGAGAACCTCGCTCCGTCGTATAATATGGTAGTTGTGACGTAGAAACTGGAGTGCTGTCTCGATTAAGAGCCTGGCACAAGCAGGCGAAGGCCATGCCGGGCTTGTGGTCGCGAGATTACGGAGAGCATCGTCGGAAGCGAACTGAGTGCGAGGGATATGACTTGGTGCCTTGGAGGAGGAGGCAAACTGGCGAAAGCGAGTAGCAAACGCGGCATCAGCAATTTCGCCAATCCATATGGGTGTGTCGGAACTCCTGATGTGAGCAAACCAGTCGCTCTCCTCTAGGATCCGGTTCTGAGCAGCGTCTTCGTCATCGTTCGGCAGCAGGTCATGATGAGAGGGGGTCGAGGCAGGATTGACGGGAGGTGACTCGGAGGGGGGCAGACGGGCACGTAGTTTTGCATTCTCCTGAAGAATGCGGTCGAGGAAGCTTGGCGATATTAGCGGAGTTCTCGATGCTGTATCACTACTCAACCCTGGGGAATGGCCAAGGACACCGATGGGGTGGATATAGGAGGGAGCTGTCGAACAGGTGAGTGTACCTTTGGTGGACTCTGACTTGACGATCTCGTGTTGGGTAGATGCATTCAGATTCGTGAGTACAGTTGTTACATGGTTTACTTCCTGAACATCGAATCTTGCGGACATGACATGGGCGACAGCTTGGCAATGAATATAGTTAGCTTGATGTCTGTTTTGTCGCTGTGCAATCTTACGCAACAGATTTTTTCCGAGGCAAGGAAGGGGTGGCTGAGTGAAGCCGACGCTCGCTGCTAGAACCAGAAGATCGCGGCATTGTGTAGCTGGCCGAGAGGATGTAGAAAGATAGAGAACAGAGCTGAGGAGAGACTGGATTGAGAGAGGTAGGGGCATTAGAGGTATTAGTTAGTTAGGTTTAGACTACCAATGCAAAAAACTATTTTATAGAGTACTATTTACTGTGCAGCGGAACCCGAGTTTGCTCTACGAAGGAATTTCTATTACTTACAAGCTATATTTCTACAGTTTAATGGATTCTCTTTATAATCCAGACGTCTTTATAATTCTTTTAATTATTTAAGAAGACACACCTCTTCAATAAAGCACGTCTCTAGCCTCTCTTGGGGCAAGCGGTTTCATTATACTAGCTTCGGCAAAAAACAAGACGCCGAGACTTGCGCCACTTGCTACTACGGCGTAATGGCAATACCCCGAACTTATACTGCGCCGGGTCGGGTGATAGCCGACTAATCTTCTGCTTCCACAGATAAACTACTGTATCATGGGCAACCCCAGACTCCTTTTGCCAGTTTAGCTGGTGCTGAATTCTTCGTTGTAATCATAACATTGAATACCATGATAAATATGTCTTATCCAAGCTGCTTATTAGGAACTAGATGTAGCCAGAAATTGCCAACCCCGACTAGGCCACGGTTAGCTTTATTATCATGTCCGTGGCCGAACTCATCTGCATATATTTGTCCTAGACTGACAAGGAGGGCTGACTTGGGGGGCCATGCGAGCTGGCTTCTCTTAGCTACGTCTGTCTTGTAGTACACCTTCGCGAGTATCTTAGTATCGCGCATTACAATATTTATGCCTTTTTACCCAGCATGTCAGGTAGCTCCCTTGGGTGAGATGACTTCTTGGCTCCCTATTTCTGCTAGCCTTAGTAGTTATGCCTTGCGCTTGTGTGGCCCTGTATACATTATGTACTTTTAATTAGGACAGAAGGATAAAATGTATGTTCTTCCTTCAATACCTCTGGCGTGATATGAGGATAGACCGCCAGACGACCATAAAATGACCAGTGATTCCTAAATGCTCAATCGCTATTTAACATCCGAATAAATGAACCCGACCCCACGCGTTTTTCTGTAGCAATCCCTGGGCCATCATGTTTGGTTTAATGTGTAGGCACATCAGCAAATCCAAAATTTCCCAGTCCCTCATCTTCCAATGCCACATACGTCTAGGCTCAGCCATGAACACCACTCGTCCGCTGACGGATGAGCTCTCTCCGATGTTTCTCTTGTTCTAAAAGCCTGTCAGTGGGGTCTTAAGACGCATGAATGGACGGCCTACCTTCATCATATGCAATGAATTCATCAAGCCCGCCTCCTGATTTAACGGTAGGAAACACGCAAACCTTCTTGTCGGTTATCACTTCAAGAAGAGCCGGCCCCTCAGAATGAACCAGCCAGTCCAAACCCCCTACCAAGTCCTTTGGGTCTGACACTCGCCGAGCTTGCACATGCATCGCCTCGGAAAGCGTCACAAAGTCAGGGTTGACTTGATGTGTGTGTGCGTAGCGATCTTGGTAGTAGATGTTTTGGAGCTGCGTCACCATTCCCTGCTCCTCATTGTTAAGCAACAACACTTTGACACCGATATTGAACTGCGCCGCTGTGGATAGCTCAGATAATGTCATACTGAACGAGGCGTCGCCGTCAATATCTATCACCAGAGCTTCCGGGTGTGCCATCTTGGCGCCAATCGCCGCTGGAAGCCCAAAGCCCATAGTGCCGAGGCCACCAGATGTTATCATGGAACGAGGCTTTCGCCACCGTAAATGGTGAGCCGCCCACATCTGATGTTGCCCGACGCCAGTGGTGACATACATGTCTTGCTTCCGATGTGCGACGAGCTTATTCAGCTCCTCGATGACGACCTGCGGCTGGATGAGGCCATGACGGGAGTCGCGGTCAAAGCTGGATAGGGGCCATCTCTTCTTCCACTGATCGATTTGTTCCAGCCAGTCTTTCCGCTTCTCACTCTCTGGCGCACAGCTGTCAAGCAACGGTAATAGTCGCTTCAGATTGGCCCCAACGTCTCCCTCTATGGCCTCAGTGGCTTGCACAACCTTGTTGATGTTTTTCGGTACCATCTCAAAGTGAACGATGCCTCCTCGTCCTTCCTTTTCCGCAGCGTAAGCAGCAGGAGCAAACTTGGACACGTTCATGGTGACTCGATCATCAAAACGCGCGCCGAGAGCCAGGATAAGATCGGCGTGTTGAATCGACATGTTGGCGTATGCTGTTCCATGCAAACCGAGCATGTGAAGGGCCTTGTCATCAAGTTCATCGAATGCGCCGAGGCCTTGAAGGGACGTTGTGACAGGGATAGAACAGCGGTCGGCTAATTGCTTCAGCAGTTCTGGACCACCTTCTGAAAGAATGAGACCTTGCCCAGCGTAGATGATTGGTTTGCGAGCAAGATTAATCAGACGAGAAACGCGTCTGAGGTCAATCTCAAGCTCATGATCCCTCGCCATTGCCGCCATTTGATGTCGAATCGATCTTGACGGCACATGAGCCTTCGCAGCGACTGGCCGTTGCAGCATACCGACAGTGACATCTTGTGGCAGATCAACCAGAACAGGCCCAGGTCTCCCTGTAGTAGCAATCTCGAAAGCCTCATTGATCCGCTGGGGCAACTCATCAACGTGCTTGACCATGACGTTCCACTTGGTACAAGCTCGCGTGATGCCTATTGTGTCGGCTTCCTGAAAGGCGTCACTGCCAAGAGAGGTCGTTCGGACTTGTCCCGAAAATACAACCAGCGGCGTGCCATCAGAGAGCGCATCTTGCATCGGAGTGACCATGTTGGTGGCTCCTGGACCCGAAGTGACCAGCACAACACCAGGCTTTCCGGAGGCTCTAGCATAGCCCTGGGCCATGTGTCCAGCCCCTTGTTCATGTTTGGGTAGAATGAACTTGAAGTAGTCGGACTGATAAATTGCATCAAAAACAGGGAGAATGGCTCCTCCGGGGTATCCAACTGTGCCTGTTAGCGGCCATCTCCAGTAAAACACGAGACAGGTGGTCGTGGCTCACAAATGCATTCAACGTCGTGTCTTTTCATCATCTCATGGAATATTTGAGCGCCTGACATTCCGATGAATCTAAGGCTTCATGTTTAGCTACAACCAAGAAATGCCATCCTCAGGTACTCACGAGTCATCCAGAGGGTCCACATGATGTTCAGTTGGGGGATGGTAGAATTGGGGGACTGCTTGTGCCGTTGCTTCGGAAGCCAAAGTTCGCTTACTCTCAAACGACTGGGCTCAGAGTTAGCAGTGAGTCTTACACACTTCTTTCAATCTCCAGGCTTGAGGATAAGAGTAGCATACCCGCTTTTCGCGCTTGTTTGGGCTCCTGGTACTGCCTGTTTGAGTTGCAACTGTGCGCATCCGAGGAAGGCATTTCGAGGGCCAAGCGGTGGGTGAGCGCGCTGCCACTCTAGACCAACGGCCAGGAATCATCGCGGAAACAGAACTCTGTCTCTGAAAGGGAAGTGAAGTGGTCGGTGGGCGTGGAAATTGCCGGCTGAAGCGTCGATGTGAATGAGAGAGTTACAGGTACGGAAGACCGAGTACATTCGGCAAAATGACAATGAACACGGAAGCTATCACTTTCCAGGAGAGATTGCTAGTGAACAGTCTCATAAGGTTCCTCTCTTCCGAAGCCGGGCAGTCCCAGAAAGGGATGGTGAGTCAACTAGGATTCTCGGGGAACAAACATCACCCCGAGATAATGACAGCCACTAGTCGGCTCCAATAACACGGACGACCCTCAGACTAGTCTCACGGGTGGGTCACTGTGGTTCGCCTCTATGTAATCTTAAACCCTGTCATCTCCGGAGTACGCACACTCTCCCCGGCTTGTCATTCACGCCCTATCTACATCGACGACTCCTGTTATCTGTAAATCTACAACCGATAATCGGCCCAACAAACCAAGGCTTCCACGAAAGCAGATCACACGGGCTTTTGACCTTAGGGCCGTCGGTAGCCATCACGAGCCGGGCACGAGTGTGATTTCGGAGACAGCTATGTGAGTGTATGTCCGATCACTTGGACCGAGGATGAGTATACAGGATGGTGGCAGGGAAGCAAGAAGTGTTATGGATATAGGGTACTCTTTCTATGTGACTTGCGGGCTTGGTAACAATCATCCAAGCTCCTGAATATTTTCTTTTCCAATCTGATCTCACTGATATTCACCTTCAACATGGCTTCAATCTCTGGGGCATCACGAAGCAAGATGGGTTTTCAGCACGTCCGTCGCTTTGCGTCACAGGCTGCCAAACCTCGAAGGCTCAATGTTCCGATCGATTTCGCAAAGACTCCTCTACTACATCACAACCGAGAAACTCTTTCCCAAACCCCAGGTCTTCCGTCTGACGGTCCCTCTACACGCAAGAACTTGTTTCAGTCCGTCAACGACGCGTTGCGTACTGCCCTGGGCGCATCTAACAAAGTTCTTTGCTTCGGCGAGGATGTAGCCTTTGGCGGCGTCTTTCGTTGTACCACTGGTCTACAGAATGACTTTGGGCCACATCGCGTGTTCAACACTCCAATCACCGAGCAGGGTATTGTTGGTGCCGCCATTGGTGCTGCTGCAGAAGGCATGAAGCCTGTGGTCGAGATTCAGTTTGCCGACTACGTCTTTCCAGCCTTTGACCAGATCGTCAACGAGGCAGCTAAGTTTCGATATCGCGAAGGTAAAACAGGTGGCAACGTTGGCGGGCTCGTTATCCGCATGCCCTGTGGTGGCGTTGGTCATGGCGCGCTGTGAGTCTAGCTTGATGCTTAGCGATATCTCGGCCCCCAGATCTGACTCCGAGTTTATCAGCTACCACACGCAATCGCCCGAGTCTCTATTTGGCCACGTTCCTGGATTCAGAGTTGTGGTGCCTCGATCCCCATCGCAAGCGAAGGGCCTGCTTCTGTCAGCGATCCTCGAGTCCCAAGATCCCGTCATCTTCATGGAACCCAAGATTCTGTATCGAGCCGCGGTCGAAGAGGTTCCCGACGAGACGTATACCTTGCCTATTAGCAAAGCTGAGGTTGTTAAGACCGGCAGCGATGTCACAATAATCTCATATGGACGACCATTGTACACTTGCATGGCAGCTATTGAGGCCGCTGAGCGAGACCGTCCTGGGCTGAGTGTTGAGCTCATTGATCTAAGAACCATCTTCCCATGGGACCGACAGACAATCCTTGATAGCGTTGCCAAGACAGGGCGTGCTCTGGTAGTCCACGAGAGTATGGTGAACTTTGGAGTCGGCTCTGAAATTGCAGCTACGATACAGGAACACAATCTACTACAAATGAAGGCACCAGTGAAGAGAGTGGCGGGATGGACAACACACACAGGGCTAGCTTACGAGAAGTACATCTTCCCGGATGTTGCCAGTAAGTTCTCCCTCTCTCTATGCTATGCCTGCACTGACACAATCTCGCAGGGGTATATGATGCAATTCTAGAGAGTAACGATTACTAGAGCAAGCCCTCAGGTGGGACTAATGTGTAGCGAGAAGGAGGCCAGGCTGCCAGTGGCATTGATGGCTATTGCGATCTTTGGGCTTTTGAGAATGCGTACGACTTATAGCTATAGTTTCAAAATGTCAAATTTTTCATCCACTGTTTTTCACATTACGTGTACTGATTGTCTGGAATGATGGTAAACCTCTTGAGACATACTGCAGTGCTAGTCCTCAGCACTCTAAATTTACGACTGGACAGGGACTGCACCGATGCATTCATACTGACAACTTCCAAAGAAGCTTTATGTAGATATCGTTGTATGTTCTCTAAGTGTGCTGTCAACTTGGGGGATTGGAGGCAAGTGAAGGCTTGCTAAGATCATGCAGTGAAAAAATGACATCAATTCATTCGTATGTGAAACAAAGGCTATTCAAAACATAAGACTATGGACACAATGTGTGTCAACTATAAACCTTCAATTCCCCCCTCATGCTCCTCAAAATCGTACTCTTCAGGGTACTTGAGCATAATCCTCTTGAGTTCCTGACGTTGTGCTTCAGCTTCCTCAGTCAGCTCAGCGTAGACGTCAGAAAAGATAGCACGAAGCGCAGGCTTCTTTTCCTTCTCTGCCTCTGAAAGCTCGCGGATGATGTCCTTGCGAAGCTGAGCCCGCAGCTCTGTGTCTCTGGCCTGATCCCAAACACCCTGGTGCTCTAGCCACTTGCGTAGCCTGGCGACGGGATGGCGATCATCAGACTTCCAATAGCTCACGTCACTGCTAGAACGATACGCTGAGCTATCGTCACTTGTGCTATGATGTGAAATGCGATAGCTCATGAATTCTAGGAGGATCGGTCGTCCGCCTCCTTCGAGCGCTCGCCTTCTAGCTTCCTTGGTTGCCTGGTACACAGCAAAGATATCGGTACCATCGACGCGGAGAGTCTCGATGCCGTAACCTGCTCCACGGCCGGCAATTCCATCTCCACGGTACTGTTGGGATGCTGGAGTCGAAATAGCGAAGCCATTATTACGACAGATAAAGATGACAGGAACATCCTGCGTAGCGGCAACATTAAGTGCGCCATGGAAGTCACCCTCGCTGGCAGCACCCTCGCCAAAGTATGACACTGCTACTCTTGGCGTCTGATCAGGGTTCTCCAGAGCTTCCATCTTCAGTGCATATCCGGCGCCGGTGGCATGGGGTATTTGTGTGCCCAGGGTAGAGGCTACCGCGTGCTACAAGGCGTCAGCTTCCTCGTCAAACGGGGCTTGCTTAAAGACTCACAATATTAACTTTGCTCTTTCCACTATAGTGGACTGGCATGTTACGTCCCTTTCCAGGATCGTTGTGGTTGCCTGCTAGCTGGCACATAAAGTCTTTCAACTCATATCCGCGCTGCAGAAAGACGCCGTGTTCTCTGTACTGGGTGGTGATGACGTCGCCAGCATCCAAGGCGGCTGCAGACCCAACCATGAGAGCTTCTTCGCCATGGGACACCTAACAGGATAAGTATAGGAGCGGTATGGGCGCGACATACGTACCATATAAAAGCTCAGACGACCATGTCTCTGGGCGTCAAACATGATACCATCCATGATGTTTACTACAAGGATGGTTAGTGTATGCTGCGAACGCCCGATGAGACATACCCGTGAGCATGTTTTTGTACCATCCGAGTACTCGCTCCGGTGTGACCTCGGATGAAACCTGGCTCTCATCTTCGATAATGCTGTTTGAGTTCATGATGCGGTACGTTGGAATCGTGGGGATCGTAGATGGTTCGGTCCATTGCATTGTCCGCACAAAGGAGCTGTTGACGGCGCCGGGGAATCGTGGTCTGCAACGTCAATCATCAAGAAGTACAGGCTGGGAAATACAGATATGGAACAAGACTTACTGGCCATCTTGGGGAGTGAAAGTCGACGTCGAACTCCATCGAGCTGATCTTGGCGCGTTGAGGTTCCGACAATACGCTGCAAATCCTCCATTCGCCAAGTGACCACGGCATCGACGTATCAAGACTGTCATTTTGCGATGTTTAGTTCCAACTGCAAATATTACGGACTGGACTTCAAGACGGCTTGAGCTTGACTTATTCCATAAGTGAAGCTTGTCCACCAACAGTCATGCTCGGCTTTGGGCGGGTCACATCGGCTAACAAGGACCTGTCATGTCAATGTCAACATGTCAATGCGAATTCCCCTGTCTTCCGATATGCGGAGCGTCGGTAATAGGATCAAACGATCTGCGGCATTCATATCTTTCTCCGAGACGTTATTCCCGGTGGTAGTTGCGCGATCCTTGGACCCCTGAAAGACGGTGATTAAAAAAAGTGCCGACGGTTAGCGGTGGCATATGTTGGCGGCTCAAGTCAGTCTTGGCTCGGTCTTCCGGAAGAGGCTGATGTTGAGAAGGTCATAATCGATGCAATTGTCTCTGTTAAAGTATTGAGGAATTGTTCCAAACTTTGCTTTGGCTACACATCGCCAATTGGTTCAAGTGCCAAAATGTTGCGCCGCTCTGTTACTAGTCTCCCAGGCAGGTTGACCACTCAAGGTGGCATACTTTACAGGGCTGGTAGTCTTTCTCTCCCAAGGCGCTTCTTTCACGCAAGTCTTACACACAATGTGGTGAAGCCATATCTTCTCGCCGACATTGGCGAAGGTAAGGCGCCTGAGTTATTGTAGGCAACCATTCAGTGGAGTTGACGTGATCTCAAGGAATTACCGAGTGCCAAATCATCAAATGGTTTGTCAAAGCAGGAGACAAAGTGCAGCAATTCGATCCTATCTGCGAGGTTCAGTCAGACAAGGCTTCAGTCGAGGTAAGCATCATGCATTAGTTGGACCAACAATTGCTAATAGAACCCCAGATCACTTCTCGGTACGATGGAACAATTAAGAAGATTAATTATGAAGTGGATGATATGGCAGCAGTCGGTGCAGTAAGTAACCTGCCTGTCCTCACGATGACATCGTATTGACCCTTTGGAGCCTCTCATGGATATAGACGTCGACGACAACGATGGCGCTACCGCCGACAACACAAAAGCCTCCAGCACCTCCACAGAGGTAAAATCTGCAGAATCTATCCAACCATTGGAGAATTTGGATGCCATGGCCGAACAAACTGCGTCCCCCTCGACACAAGGCCCAGCCACACCACATCAAAGCCAGCCTGTATCTTCGGCACCTAAGAACTGTGGCACCATGCTGCCATCTGTGAGACATCTACTCAAACAGCACAATATCGACCTTTCCGAAGTTACAGGGACTGGAAAGGGCGGACGAGTCTTAAAAGAAGATGTCCAGAAGCATATAGCTGCGAAGAGCGCCTCGCATGATTCGGCAGGGGTCCAACAGACACATACCACGATACCACCAGAGGATGTCATTGTCCCTCTGACCCCAGTTCAGAACCAGATGTACCAGTCCATGACACAGTCTCTGTCGATTCCACACTTTCTCTACACTCAAACTGTCGATGTGGCAGATTTGACGTCACTCCGCAAGCAGTTTCTCAAAAACCCCAAGGCATTGGCCCAGCTCACAGAAAGGGGTGCCAAGAAGCTTTCGCCTCTACCATTCATTATCAAGGCTCTGTCGCAGGCAGTTACCAAATATCCCACCCTCAATTCTTCCATAGTACACGATACGGGTGCGAAACCTCAACTAGCCCTGAAAAAATCACACAATATCGGCATTGCTATGGACACTCCAAAGGGGCTGGTTGTTCCCGTCATTAAGAATGTCCAGGGCCATTCCATCATCTCTCTCGCCGCAGAAATCGAACGTCTAGGCGCTTTAGCAAGAGAGGGTCGGTTAAGCCCAGACAGTATGAAGGGTGCAACCATGCTGGTAAGCAATATCGGCAGTATCGGGGGACAAGTAGTAGCACCAATTATCATGTCCCCTATGGTTATGATTCTGGCTGTCGGTCGTTCACAAAAGGTGCCTGCATTTGAGACAGGCGAGGATGGAACAAGGCAACTGGTCGAGAAAGAACAGGCTGTGTTTAGTTGGAGTGCAGATCACAGAGTCCTCGATGGGGCTACTGTGGCACGGTGTGCTGAGGAGATGGCGTTTTGGCTGGAGAATGTGAATATTATGGGGTTGTCTATGGTTTAGCTAAGCTCTGATCTGATCCAAGTGAGAAGTCAGGTTTCTTCCATTCTCGTTTGACAACTTCCACTTCTGAGGACTTGCCTGCCCTTGTACCGAGAGACAGAGGCGTAATCAAGCCGCAGTGCTAAACGAGACCGGTGAATTCAAGTTCTCAATTAAATCAGAAATGAAGCATTAGGTGAGTGTGGTTTTATGAATGCCCTCATGTGCAGATTGCCAAAGGTTCAAAGAAAACCAAACTCCAAGTCATTTATTCTATCTAGCTCATCTTAATCTTCATGTATGGAACAAAATGCCTGGGCCACGGAACTCGCTGCGGTCCATAATTGCAACGGTAAAAGCTGGGGTAGTTATAAGAGGTCTTGTATCCAGAGAGCTCAAAGTTCGCCTTGTTCTGCTTAGAGCATGGTGCAGGTACCGAGACTTCAGACCACCGGCTGTAGGAGGTCACATCAGCGTCGTAATCGAATTTGCTCTTGCTGACCGGAAAGGTAGCCAAAGCGTCTTTCAAGTTCTTGATCTCTGTGGTAAGATCATCAAGTGACTCGCCCAGTTGCAATTGGATCGTGTTTTGAAGCCCAGTCAACAAGCCCCTCAACTTGCCCGAAGAATCTGCTTGAAGTTCCTTGGTGTACGGAGTCCAAGAGAATGAAGAAACCTCTTTGACGGTTGCAGAAACTGCTTTGACAAGAGGCTCATACTTGGAAACGAGCTCTTGAACAGGGCCAACAGCAGCCTCGATTTCTTTGACCGATTCTGGCAGTCTCTTGACAATCTGTATGGATTCCAATATGTCTGTAACCTTGGTGAAGGAACCGCTTTGAATGAGGTCCATGAAGAAACTCGAGCTCGGGACTTTTTTGGTTACCTCGATAGCCTTGTCCGCAACGCTGATCATCTCCGGGATAGCACTCGATGCCTTGTCAGCTGACTGTCGGATGTTCTGCAAAGATTGTGCAGCAGTAATAGCTTTGTTAACTATCCACAGTTAGTGAATTCACACAATAGTGGTTGGGTAGCAAATACCTTTGCTCAAAAAAGCAGAAACTCCGGGGCCAGAACAGAGCTTTCCCTTGCAAGCAGTCTTCTTGGTTGTGTCGACCTTGCCAGGAAGGGCACCGATGGACGTTTTGATAGTGTTGGCCGCACCTATAATCGTCGAGACTTTTGTCTTCATGGAGCCAAATGTTTCTACCCAGCCGAGGAGCAAGGTTGCTACTTGCAGACCCATGCCGAGTGCCGCAGATTTGACATATCGAGTAAAAAAGGCAGTTACGGCAATGGGATTACACCCAACACCGGTCAGACAGGGAGAAACAGCTACGGCCAACTCTGCATAAGTTGCCGAAGTGATCTGTCTCGTTGTGAGTAAGTGTTACTCCAGGGGAGGATACAATCATACCTCAGGCGCGGTAAAGACTAGCCAGCCGTCCTTGGGAGTAAGTTCCTTGGCATATACTTCATTTCGATTGTCTTTGACTCCAAGTTCCTTTTCAAGGAAACACTACAACAGTTAGTCATGTCTAAAGTCTCGAGGGAAACTTACATTTTGAAGCCGAATAACATTGGTAACCACATCCGACTCGACCTTGAGCAAACCGTCTGGTCTAAAGGCGCTGTCATACCTCCCGGAGTTGACCAGAAAGAGCATTTGGGGGAGACAATTGCACAAGGTGTTGGCTTTGTCAATAAAAGAGCTCCCGGCACCGCCCAAGGTATCTCGGATGGATTGACAAACAGAAATGGTTTTCGTGATGATGTTTATTCCGCAAGGAACATCTGTCCATTTCTCGACCGTGCCTAAGAAAGTATTACATTAGTCCAAGTTGATCGGCCCAATCCGCTATCTAGGCATGGACATACCAGGAACACAGGTTGTGCCATCACACATTCTAAACGGGTCGCTCCAAATGGGGCAAGGATACCTAAAGGTCTTTTTGGTCTTGCAGGGATCAATCTGTTCCGTCAAGTTAGCCATGGTCTGGTAGTCAAAGGTTATGCATACTGAATAGTACTTGGTTCTACAAGTCTTCAACTGGGCTTTAACAGGGATTTTGAACGCCCCCGTACAATCTTGGATGCCGGGGGCACCAGCACAGATTTCCGTCATGTTTTGGGCAGAAGCTGGCTGACTGAGCAGCAACAGGGCTGTAGCGATAACAGATGAGAAGTGCATGTTGATGTGGGTTTGGACGAAGTAGAGTGATGGGCACTTTTCGAAGGCGGAAAACAGATGAATTTATTCAGATATTAGAAAAAGGCATCTCCGTACCAAGGCCGCCGTAGATTGCTAGGCAGCTTGTGGTGGCCAATAACGATGGAAGTGGCCGAGATGGGCATCTTCGATGCGATCTAAGCCCAAAGCAGCGAGACAAATGAGCCCTATCAGAAGCTTAAATCTGAAAGTCCGTGGCGTTCAACCTTTCAGGGGAAGGGTCCAGATGTGGTCGATTACGGGAGCGATCTAGGCACAGCCACTGCTGTTTTCAACGGCTAAGCAAAGCTTCTTCTGAGCGCCCCTGTTCTAGAAATCAGGGACCAATTCGGCACTGCCGCAATTCTTATGAGTTAAAATTCAGGCGCATCCAGACATTCATGCTCAGCCTGTCTTGAGATTTCTAGTTCGAGGCCCTGGTAGACTTATTTCACATGAGGCCTTCAATAGGCGTGGCTTCGGGACTGGACGGTCACAACGCCGAAGAGACATAGCAGCAGGGAGCCAAATCGCTTACCCAAATATCCAGCATTTACGAATACAGCAGCGATCGTCGCGTCTCAAAAGTCCGAGATCTACTAAAGCCCCAAGCAGCCATGCATGTTTTAGATTGGCTGTGATTGGAGAATCATATTGGGCCCAAGACTACGGATCAGTCTCCTGTGCGGCAACGAGGCGCATTCCTAACAGGCCTGGGCCGTCGGTGATCAAACTATCCCGCCTTGGGACAGCAAAGGTTCGTTCCAGCTGGCAAGAGCACTGCAATGGGTGGTGCGCCCCAGCTACATCCATCTTGGAATCCATTACTACTGCCTCGAAGATCGCGGCTTCGCCGCGGTCTCTTCTCGACCTATTACGCTAGCGATATACTAGAAATGCGCCCTTGGACAAGAGATTAGTCTAGCCATGGGAATCATTAACGGGCGCTGCTGGGCGTCATTAGACTACACTGACGACCTTTAGTGCCAACGTTGTCTGCACCTAAGTCTGGTGATCTCTTCCTGGGTCTGGATCAGGACAGGGGCGACAAGAACCGACCTAACTATCTTACCACTAAAGGTAACTTGGCAGTGCAGCTGTATCCAACAACCGCCATGGCGAACCTTTAACGATCTAACGTGCTACTAATGGACCTAGGCATGTCTCGTTTACGGATGATATTCTCCGGTTGCTTCGGGGTAGGTGGCAAATTCCATGCTTCTCGTTGAGAATTCTGTATTTCAGAACCAAAGCGGGCATTGTGATTCCCAGTCAGGTAGTCCTTCGCGGGCTTGGTCGGGGGCATGTCAGACAGCTTGTATCTTGCAAAGAATCCGAGGCTTTCATTTTTACGAACATTCTATTTGTATTGTCGACTGTATTTGGGCTACCTAACATGCGTGTTGAGCTTCCCCTAAGTGATTAAATCGGTGAAAGAGGGGCAAAGGCTTTTGTTCTACTGCGTCGAGATCATCGTGGCCCAAATACACGGGGAAACGTGAGGATCGGAGCTAAATCAGATACAACATAAAAGCAATCAAGCAACATAATAGCCATCTAATTGTATGGCTGGCATGTATCTCACTGTGAAAATGGGATTATTCGACAAGGCATGAGGCGTGTGTCACCATTGGCAGATGGCTTGGTGGTTAATCAAGGACAACGCGAGCATCCCACCAATTGAGTGTTTAACTTTAACTTTATTCTTCTTATGCTGTCTTATAGCTCAGTACGCTATTAGTACTCCTTCGTTCTCGTCACCTTTGCCGAAACATGTCTGTAACTCTAGGAGGGTCGTAATACGTCGGTGCTACCGACACATTCTTCATATCCTTAAACCCAAAATCCTTGGGTCCTCCTAGTTCAAGACCACGCTCAGTATACCTGGATCGGGCGTGTTAGTAAAGGTAATACCCAGCCATCAGAATGACCTACCAATGAGGATGTCCCACAAACGCCATCACGTTGACTCTGAGCCCGTACTTGATATCTTGAGTTCCCAGGGCGTATCCATCCATTCCAATGAGACTGATGAGATCTGGAACTGTGCAGATCACCTCTTCCTGCTTTTCATCCTGGAGTGCTGCGTAGAGGTATTCGTTTTGGAATGGCAGCACCATGTCTCGAGTCTCGGCGCATACAGTCTCGCCTACCTCACGTTCATCTGCTCCAATGGCTCGAAGCCGGACGCAACCCTCAGTGTAGCCGCCGTCAGAGACGAAACGATGTACATCAATAATCTTTCCAGTATACAAGAGGCGCCCACAGGGGTGAGCTCGGAGCTAATAACCGTTAGTTTCGTCAAACCTCTCCTAGAAATTACTTACAATGGCGTCGACAATGCTTGTCTTTTCCTGTCGTGCCTGATAGATAGCTCGGCCTATATGCCAGGCAAGCGACGTGGAGCCTAGAACAGCATACTTCTTGAGGTCACCCACTCGCATGCCAGACTGGGACATCTGGCTCAAGAGGCCAAGCTCAAGAGCAGCCTTGCGTTGCAACTTTTCGAGTCGGACAGGGTCTTCACATTTGGACACGGCCACTGTGTTTCCCATGCCGTCTGCTTGTGCGCAGGGGACAATAGAGAGCCCGTTGACTAACCAGGGTTAATAGAGACCCCTAAAAAAGGCAGCAACTTACCGTAGGTAGTGCTGTGGTAGATGCGTGGATATGCACGGCCCATGTAGTCACCGTCAATTGTAGGAACGTCATAGTGTATCGACGTCAGTAACGGTCGCAGGCCATTCATGCCACCAATCTCGTCCTAAATCCATCATCAGTTGTCAGATCATGACACAACTCAGACAGGCTTACCGCGATCAGTGCGCCCGGTTTGTGGATTCCAAAGTACGGCAAAACGCCGTCGATGGCGTCAATGGCCTCAGTGCCGCTGGGCAGCCTCTCGGATACAACGGCGGGAGCACTGTGTAGTGTCAGCTTGAGCGAAGCCAGAGCAGCAGCAAACATACCCGTAGGTGCTGGTCCCAAACACCAGAGTATCATCTGGCATGGTACTGATGTCAACAACCCGCATCTTCTTTCCTTGGCGCAAGGCCGCACGGGCTGCCAGGTAACAATTGTATCCAGGACCTCCGCCTCCACAGGCAACAACACTGCAACCTGTGGCCAAGAATTCACAGTCAACTTCCGAAACTAGCCATGTTCCATCCGAGGTGACTTCTGGCTTGTAGTCAGAGATCTTGATCGAGGCGGATGCGCTGGTGGCATAATCGTCAGACTTCTGTTCCACTTCGGGTTTGTGGCCATTCGTCGTCGGTTCAAAGACACCATTAGGCTCTTGGGGGGTCGCTTGCAGCAAGGCATCAACTCTGAGCATACCCGCCTACTATTGCGTCAGTCACGTTTGGACCTGAGAACAACAAATCTTACCGCCTTGATGATTAGTCTAGTTGCCTTGACCGCGCTGTACTCGAGGGGCAGGTTCTCCAGTGATACAATCTGAACCGTGTCATGGTCCGCACCAGCTTCGATGGCAGCCTCTATTGCCTTTTGCTTGGTAAACTCGATGATCTCCTGTTCATCCCTTCCTTCAAGTATCTCGATGGTGTCAATCTGACCCGAGACCTTGGCAATGGCCGCACCGACAGCATTTGCACAATCAAAGTGGCTGGACCGAGTTAGCTTCTGTATGCTTCTAGGATGAGTGGAATAGACTCACGGGGGTCGGATAATCTTAGCAACGCCCTTGACTTCATCCATCTGGACGATACTACCACCACCGACAAGAACCAGAACAGCATCTTCGGCAGAAAGCTTCATGCTGTCGACACCGCGCTCTAGAATTTGCTTGATCTCCTGGCGAGCTTTCTGAATCGTATCTGTGCCCTTGAGATGGCTAACCAGTGCGGCATCACCAATGTTCACCTTGCCCTCGGCCACCGCAACATCGGTAGCCGTCAAGGTTTGGCCACCAAAAACGAGCGCCTCCGAGAGTAGACGATGACCTACAGACTCTGGACCAACAGTGACACCGCCATCCGGATTCTGGAGAACCTTTGTGCCACCTCCAAGGCCAAGGCACAGCACTTCAGGCATGGGGAAAGCACAGCGAACACCGCCGACTTCGACCCAAGCGCCTGCTTCCCGTGGGAAGCCAGATGGCAAGCTATAGAGCGTAAATATCTATTTTGTTGTCCAGGAACATGACTTACAGGGCGCAGAGATCTGTCGTCGTTCCTCCAATGTCGGCCACAATCACTTGACGGCCTTTACTCTCACTGACCAAGTCAGCCAAGTATGATGCTCCAGACATGCTATTCGTAGGTCCACTAGAAAATGTCCGAATCGGACACTTCTTGGCTGTTTCTGTGTCGATAAGAGTACCATCATTCTGGGTGAGTAGAAGGGGACATGATGAAAGCCCAAGGGACTTCATTGCAGTCACGAACCCAGCAATTGTCTTGCGAGCAAACTTGATGATGGAAGCATTGAGAATCGACGCATTCTCCCGCTCCAAGAATCCAATGTTTCCGACTTTCAAACACATTGTTAGTCCAAGGCATGAAGAAACGAAATAGGGGAACGTACTATCTCTTGAGAGAACAACATCAGCACCGGGTATCTCGTCAACAATGATGGCTTTGGCCTTTTCTTCTTGGCGACCATCTGTGTCCAATGGCGAGAATATTCCAACGATAACAATGTCAGAGATGCCTAGTTGTCGAATCTTGGCACATTCATTTCGTATTTGCTTTTCGCTCAACGGCGTAATGTCACGCCCATCGACTATTATTGTACTGTTGGTATAGAACATTAAGCATTCACTTTCACTCACTTTCAAGGCCTCCATCAAGATATGCCGTGTATCCATCCATGATCCGCGCCAGGGCAGGGGGGAAGTCGCAAAACGACGGCACCTCACGAGTATAAGGTCCGCAGAGCCTCAAGACAGCAACTCTGCACAGGTTATGACTGTCAGCTTGGACTACAGCATTGACAAAATGCTAGTGGACGTGTCAGTGCAAGTCTTGGGAGATAATTGGCACAATCTACCGTGGTGCCAATCATGACGGCCGCTACAGCATCTCTTGGGACGTTTCCCTGCTCCAAGGCCTTGGCGATTGCCGACTTGATGCCGCTTGTGACATCAGGGGTGGTGCTCGCTTTGTTGGAACAAACAATACCTCGTTCTGGCTCATTGGACTTGGAGGGGTCTGTCGACAGTTAGCGTGCGCTTGCTTAATCGCTCTCGCTCGTACCCAGAATGATACAGTCGGTGTTGGTGCCGCCAACATCGACGCCGATTCGGTAGATCTTGCTTGACATGATGAACGAGTATGAAGAAGTCCGGCTTTGTTGACATCTTTTTCATCTTATCAGGGTGTCACCTAAATAAGTACAGCCGCTCGGCTCTTTTCCCAGGACGCTTCAACTCGACTCAGTCCAAATCCAGACTTATCCCCTGACTTGGTGGGAATCAGCAGGTCGGCAAGACTTTCCATGGCCCATCGGCGAGGAATTCCTTGGTCCTTGGATCAGCGCTTATCACTGCGCCCACCTAATGCTGAAGCTAATCTCGACGTGGATCATGGACCAGGGCATGGCAGTTCCCTTAGCCGCTAGTCCAAGGTGCTCGGCTACACTTGCTAGCTTTTGATCTCGTATGGGCCCTGATCAGCTACTTCATATATCTTTCTCGACTCGGGTTTCATTCTTCATCCAAACTGTTTCCATTAGCTAACTGGATCCATCATTACCGGCCGCAAGCGACCCACGCATTACCCTGCTGCATCATCACTCATGCCTTCGGCCCGCAGTATCATACGCAAGCTGCGGATACCGGAGGGGGAGCAGGAATCTACTCCATGGGTGAATGAGGACTTGAAGCCTGTTCCACCAGAGCGTCAAACATGGGGTACGCCTATCCCTACACTTTTGAGTCGGCCAGCTGATGACTTGTAGGATGGCTTCAATTCTTTGAGCTCTGGTTCCTGGTCAACGTCAACATTAGCACCTACCAGACTGGAGCTTCACTTCTTGCTGTTGGCCTCAACTGGTGGCAGGCCATCATTGTTATCGTGGCTGGTTCTATTGTGACTGGCTTCTTTACCATCCTGAATTCCATCTCGGGAGCCGTCAGTCATCTCGGATATGCCGTCATCAGTCGTTCAGTTTGGGGTATGTATCGGCTTCAGTAAGAGACCCAGATTGCTAACTGTCTAGGTGTTTATGGTGCCTACTTTCCCGTCCTGAACCGAATCCTCCTCTCTCTCGTCTGGTATGGTGTCCAGGCCGTCATTGGCGGTAAGATGGTCTTCGTCTGCCTCCGTTCCGTCTGGCCAACCCTCGACCGGCGTATCCCAAATACACTCCCCGAAAATATAGGCATCACCAGCGCAGAGTTTGTGGGTTACTTTATCTTCAACGTCATCTGCTGTGTCTTTATTTGGTTCAAGCCACACCAGCTCCGTCTTTACTTTCATGCCGGTGCCGGTTTGTCGTTGGTTGCCTTTGTTGCTCTCTTGGGCTGGGCTCTTGGCACGAAAGGACCTGGAGAGAGCCTTGATGATGCCTTTGATGATAGCGTCGTCCTCAAGGGCTCAGCCCTTGGCTGGGCTATCTGCAGTGGCATGATGAGTGTTCTCGGCGCAGCTGCAGCGGGCGTTCTCAATCAGAACGACTATACGAGATTCGCCCAAAGACCAAGTCAAGTTGTATCAAGCCAGTTTACCTCTTTTGTTCTCACGACTACCTTTACCGGCATCTGCGGCATCTTAGTAACTGCCGCTACTCAAAAGCGTAAGTCTGCAAGATTGCTCTCTAAAAGCCAACTAACCCTAGTTCTACAGGATATGGCAATGGGGCTCCCCTCTGGGATCCCTACCAGCTACTTGTCGCCATGCAGGACTCGGGTTCAAACAAGTCAAGCGAGAGTGGTACTCGAGCAGCTACATTCTTTCTCGCTTTTGCCTTTATTGTGGCTCAGCTCTCCATCTGTGTGCCTGGAAATGTCCTCGCAGGCGGGTTAGACGTTGCCAGTCTGCTGCCCAAGTACATCAATCTTAGACGCGGTGCATACATCTTGGCAGCTTTGAGTGTCCTTCCCAACCCATGGCAGCAGCTTGCAAGTGGTTCCACGTAAGCTTCAGTCCCTCAACCCAGTCTGTTGTTGATGTTATTAGGTGCTAACCATAAAAAGGTTCCTAGCGGTGTTGAGTGCCTATGCCGTCTTTATCGGACCCCTAATCGGTATACTATGCGTGAACTACTACATCATCCAGAAGAGAAGGTTTCATATGCCCGATCTTTTCGAAGGGTCCAGTAGGTCTCTATACTGGTACAACCGAGGCATAAACTGGAGGACTGTCGCGGCTTGGCTCATCGGCACGTCTCCCAGGTCAGTCTTGCTCAACATATCCTCGGCACCAAAGCTAACCCACTGTAGTCTCCCTGGATTTGCCGCCTCGGTGAACCCTTCTATCTCGGTCTCACAGGGGGCAACTAACTTTTACAATCTCACATTCATTTTTGGCTTTTGCATTTGTAAGTCTAGCTCGAAACTCTCTGGACGTGTGACTAACCTGCCCTTCCAGCTGCATTTGTAGCCTTCATTCTTGACTGGTTCTTCCCCGTTGACTTTACTAGTACCACTATGCTTGAAGTAGAGACTGGTGGGGAAATTGTTGAGGGGTTGCCGTCGCCGCGCGATACAGAGGATCAGCACGTTGTTTTGGCATCAAAGGCCAAGGAAGAGGGCGCTGAATAGGGTATTGCTGTCTCCAGTGACTGTGTCTCACAGATAGTTTAGTTCAACTTGATTTGCGTTAAATGATCCAAATATCGACAAATTGTTGAGTCTTTAAGCCTTACCAAATGTTAATAGCTCAAGATGGCAGGCCAAACCCCTGGCCATCTTTAAAATGAAATTCCAAGAAGAGACCATCGACCACAATAACAAGAAACTCAGGTTCTAAGTGAGCCTCTACTCGTTGAGTCAGCCAAGTCTTGAGCCAACGAGGCAGCGGCAGTTCATCAAAAACAGTGTCAGCGGCACAAAACATCGAGTTCCCTAACTCCTTTTCCATAAGATGACGTCCTCCTATCCATGATGGCGCACAACCCTCCACCCTCCTCCACTAACAAACCTCCAGAGCGAATCGACGTCTTTGGCTTTCGACTTTTCGAGCCCGATCATGTCCAAAACCTTCAAAGGCCATGCGATCCCACTCGCAACACCGACATGGGCGTCCGTCTCTTCAACCTCTCTAACATAAGCTTCCAACTGCTTGAGAAGCTTGTCTTTTAGTGGTTTCAAAAGGAGAGGGTTTGTGGGTTTTGTATCGGAAAAGAATAAAAGCAAAAGAGCCGTGTGGTGTGCAAGAGTAAGAGATGTCCCAGAGACTTGGTCATGGCGGTTTGAGGCCAACACAGTTGTGGGCTCCTCACCTTCGGAGTCGCTGCCATCATCTGTACAGCTGATCTCGGTATCCTCGGCTTGAACTGACTCAAATAGAGCGTTATCATCCCCATATTCGCCCTGAGCAGTCCAATCGCAGATCCTTGTTTCGAGGTTGGCAATCTCTTCTGCTCCTTGGGTTCCTGTCCATTGTTGCTTTCTTCGGAGCAACAGGGCATTATCAACAATAAGCTGTAGCAGTAAGGGTGAAATCGCGGATCCAGTCAGCCTCCGAATATCTGTGGCAGAGAGTCTACTCGTCTTTGGGTCGAGTGTGGCATCCGTGGTTACCCCTGAAACTAGGAACCAGCCCCATACCTCCGATTCTTTGAGAAGGCTGAGTTCGTCCAGGGATGGGACTTCTGGGTCAGAGGAATTAGGCAAGGAATAAACGAGTACGCAGCTCTGTAAAAGTAAATACTCAAGGCATTGTAGACTTTCAGACTGCGCCGTATTGTGCCTCCGGGAATGGCGCGTCGTTGACTTGATGCAGTGTGCCAATAGATCTGCATATGGCTGATAGATGTCCGATATTGCCTATCAAGGTCAGCTTCAGAGCTGTAGTTTGGGATCCAAGTCGCCTACTTCTGTGACCGAAATGTTCAAAAGGGCGATAGTCATATCCTTGTGCTCCCGTTTCGATAGTTTCTCCTTAGCAAGCATGCAACCGACGGATTTCCGTGCCAGTCTTGCATACCGCTGGCCAACAGAATACCATTCCCGTTCATCCCTTTCAGTTTGGCCAATGATGCGAAGACCAGGAGGCTCTCCTATTCCTTGGTAAACGCTATCCATGTGTGCCGCACTCAGAGCCAGCAGGCTATACATGACAGCGCACGAACCGATGCACGCATCACCAAGGAGACTGAGGCGGCTAAAGCATAGCAGAGCACGGTCAAGAGAAGCTTTTGCATGTATGTTACAAGAAGGTGGAGATATTGGGGAGAGGAGGTCAGCAAGATGAGAGGAGAAATGAGAGATGAGCATCCGAATCTCTGCCAGCGTGGTCTGGTCGACTGGCATAAGAAGGCCTTGCCATGCTGGATCGTCCTGGGAGATCTCTCTTCCTGATGGCTGACGGACGTCTGTAGGCTGTGTTGTAGTTGATTCAACATTGAGTTCAGAGACATCAAATTCGCCTTGGTTACTTATCAGCAAAACATGTTGACTTAAGGTCATGTCGACTCACCTAAAAGAAGAGTTGGCTGATTAGATGTCTCAAAGTCTCCAAGGGTTGTGTCATTGTCAAGAAAAACGTGGCTCGTGGCCGGGTTGTCCCTGGCTGAGTAATGGAGGTCAGTTTAACATAGTTATATGGAAAGCCTGGGGAGCTTGTGAACACAAAGAACTTGCTCCTCACCTGTAGGTCTGACAGGTCCATTCCATGTTTCACTCCGGGATGAGCTGGGCCGTGCATTGTTTGCAATAACACTTCCCAAACCCTCACGATGGGCAATGCAGATCGGCGTGTGTACTGTCAATGGCGACAGCACATGTCCTGAATCAAAGGAAACTCTGTCTGCTCCGCCAATACTGACTTGCAATCCTTCATCAAAGACCGAATCAGCTCCTACAGAGGCTGGTTGGGGAGTGTCTGGTTCGTGTGATGCGAGCAATAATGAGGCCTCTGATTGAAACACACCAAACGGCCCTGCAAGCAGAATGTCAATGTCATCTGCTCCATGTGTATTTTCTGAGACACTGAGGGTCGAATCATCGTTCTCTAGACTTTCCAAGGCCTGGTTCATGGATTGTTCTAGATCTTGTTCATCATCAAAGTACTGTGCCATGTGTTGTGACATTCGCTTCCTCTCGGCCACTGCGTGCAAAGAATTAGCTGATGTGTCCCAATTTTATAGGTGCCATGGGCAGGAAAACAACTAATATTTGGATGGGAATAATTGGGGCAAAGAACAAGAATGTCGACTGATACCGACACCTCACATACAGCTATAGATCTCTCTCCTCCCCGCCCCCCTCTCACCATCCACACCATCTGCATCCTTGAGACGGACCTGCTTTCCGTCTCGGCATTCGTAGTTTAACCATTTGAGTTTACCGCCGTATCCGGCGCAATGAATTGACAATCTGGTGCAGTTCTGACACTCTGGCTGCTCGAGTGAGCACCGCACCTTGCGAAGCCGACACGTGAGGCACCCAAGGAGCGTGCGACGGCGGGGCCGTCGTGAGGAGGTTCTGGCTGTGCTAGCCATAGAAGACAAGTGTTGGCGAGCAGACCATGGCAGAATAATGGGTGCGTTGGCTGCCGAGATATGGAGCCAGGGGGATGAAGGGCGAGTCAGGGGTGATGATGATAGAGGCAAGAGAAGCCGATGGAGCCAAGACAAGCTAAGCCTGCGGTGTCTAGGTGGAAAGCCGTGCCGACAAGATAAGATAAGGGGAGAGTGAGTGACATTCTCCACGCCGCCTTTTACCCTAGAGCGAGTATTTGGCAACTTCAAACAGTAGATAACGGAGAGAATGGAGGCATTAGAAAGTAGTAGGCTTGCAGGAATACTTCGTAAGAACATCTTCAGTAATTCTGTACCTTACTAGCAAGCCTCATTGTGATGTATTGACGCTATCTCTAAATCTCCTCAGAGAGCCGCAATGCACTCAACCTCAACCAACACCTTCTTGGGCAATTCCTTCACAGCCACACAGCTTCGCGCTGGCTTGTGTACAAAGTACTTGGCATAAACTTCATTCACGGCCCCAAAGTCTCCCATGTCAGCGAGAAAGATCTATATAATGTTAGAAAACCGTTTTCAATGCCAACATCATTGAGACTCCCTACGTTAACCTTGACAACACGACCAACCTCGGTCTCAACAGCCTTCAGAACTGACATCATGTTCTGACACACCTGCTCGGTCTGCTCGGTAGCCCCACCCGGCACGACCTGGCCAGTCGCGTCAACAGGAATGTTGCCCGACAAGAACGCGAAGCCACCAGCCTTGACCGCGTGAGACTCCAGATTCGGTTAGCATTAATCTTGACGCGACGCGTTTTAGACCCACGTAAGGACCCAACGCGGGGGCGAGCTCTTCGCTGATAACAGTTGTGATAGTGGTGTTGGCCATGTTCAATGAGTTTTGGAATTTCATGACAGATCTTTAAAGAGAGTTGACTCTTAATTATACTTGAGTCTCGTTCGAGATCGATTGTCCATCTCCGATGCCGGACACATATGAACGGGTCTGCAGAACCAGAACTTGTCAACTCTTGCCGAGCGAAGGAATCTCAAGCGAGCCAGCCCCCCTTTTCGCCTAACCAGTTTCCAAGTGCCCCCTCTTCTCGTTCCCTGAACCGAGCATTCACCCGAATTCGCTCCATGACCACATCCATGCCTCTCCCAAAACCAATCGTGTCACAGTCTTTATCCGAGAAGAAGCTCCGTACCTCTTCCTCTGAGCTGTTACCGCACAGCTCGCCAAGACCTTGCCTCAAGAACTTGTCAAGGCTCGGCCAGGCTCCATCAAATTTGAGCAAGACCTCTGCCCAGTTCTCTCTCAGCCAGTCCCAAAATGCCTTCCGAGCTGATGGCTGCGCAGAGATTGCGTTCGCCGAAACGTGCAGATCCGAGACTTGGACTTTGGCGGTGAGAAGGAATCCAAGGTAATCATCAAATGCTTCTGGTGAAGAGCACATTGCCAGCACTCGCAAGTAAGTTTCCCTGTGGCCAATCGACGTGGGAGGAGGGTCAAGGTACAGAGACTTCAACCTCTGGTAGACAGATAAGCCTCCATGAACACTCGCGATTGAGAGCACAGTCGGGACAAGACTGCTGTGAAGCGCGTTGTCAGGGTATTCTTGGAATCTCTGCAGAGCTTCTCTGATCGTGCTGTTCCGGTGTTAGATCAGAATCTCTTGGACGAGTATGACTTACCCCTTGTCTCCTGCCAAGCCTGCCATCTTGATCATCAGGGCTCTCATCTTTGTCTTGTTGTGATCTTCGCCCGGCACCACTTCCCATTCGACAGTGGGAGTTATATCCTGCACCAGCCATCTTGTGAATCTCGACAGCTCATCTGCGAGAGTGTCGGAGAAATTCGAGTTGAGAATCTCAAGAGCCTTGGAAACCTGTAGCCACACGCTAGAGGGGATGGTTAGTCTGGTATGTACGGGATTAGCGGTGTTTACTCACAAGTAATTGGTCTCGGATCGAAAAGATGACAGTAGCTGGAGGAGCTTAACTCCGCTTGTTCGGCTAGCTCGTACAAGAGCAGTCGTGTCTGCGATGAGACAGACCTTTTCTCCAGCTGTGAGGGTTTCCAGGCTCCCAAGAAGTTTGGCAAAGATGTCTGGGGCGTAGGCGACTCTAAAGAAACCACCCTGACCTGCATTGAGCTTCACGATCTCGACTTCGGTCTTCAGGTCAAATCGTATGCGCAAGGACTTGCTCGATAGTTCCTGACCGGGGCCAAGGAGAATCGGGTTTACTGGAACCCACCACACAGCTTCAGACTCAGAAGGGCTCAAGTCCCCTGTGAGAAGGAACCGCTCTTGTGATAGCTGAAGCTGGCCCATTTCATGGCTGACCAAGACTACCGGGAAGCCTATCTGATGCATCCAAGCGTCCTAGAGAGTGCGTGTTAGCGTGTAACCAAGAACTCGGAGTCCCATTACAGATGCCGCAAGCGTACCATGAATGATGCGACATCTTTCCCTGATGCTTGGCTCAAGTGATCCCACAAATCTGCTGAAGTGGTATTCCCTACCAGGGTGAGTAATGAACAGTAACAACAGAAAGCAGAGTGACACACCGTATGCAAAGCCAGCCAGATAACTGTTTACACCTTCAAGGAACATCTCGCGACCCAAATGTCCATCCAGCATGCGGATCAACGAAGTACCTTTGAGATAGCTAATGTCGTCGAATATCTCATCGATATCCGGGCCGTTTCTTATCTCGACGTCGATGGCATGTGATGACCTGAGTGAGTCAAGTTGAAGTGCTATCTGGAGACCTTCGCACTGAGGCAACGTCAGTTACTTTTCGGACATGAACAGGAAGCCAGGCTCACCATGAACTTGTCCCAAACCTGCCAGTCTTTCTACTGTTAGCAATCAGCTTCTCTAAGATTTTGCTCGGTTTACCTGGATGGAAATGATCGGCTGCAAGCCAACCGGCCCAGGTGGCAAAGCCTTCCTTGAGCCATAGATCGTTCCACCAGTCCATTGTGACTAGATTGCCAAACCACTGATGAGCAAGCTCTGAGTCATGTTAGTGAAAGAGCTTGAAGGTGCTTGGATGAGTTACCATGTGCAATCACATAACTGACTCGCTCCTTGTTGTCGAGAGTTGAGGTAGCTTCATCGTATAGGAGAGCCGTTGCCTGGAAGGTACACAGTCCCCAATTCTCCATGGCACCATGGGCCTATGGTAAATTAGCCGTAGATCTGCGAGACAGCCAGGGCTCGACATACAAACTCAGGGATCGCGATTAGGTCGAGTTTTGGAAGCGGGTAGTCAATCTTGAAGAGATCTGAAAAGTAATCCAGAACACGGCACGCATGCTTCAATGCGTAAGAGGCCTGAGGCAAAAGCCCTTTTGTGGTGTACACTCGAACAGGCAGGGTATTTCTGCTAGGACTTCTCTTGGTGGATGATTCGATGTATTCAAAATCGCTGATAGCCCAAGCAACTAGCTACAAAATATTAGTTAACCACAGACTTTCTAGAACAGATGCACTGACATAGCTGCTCATGATGGGTGTTGTCTCAAAAGAAACCACCTTGGTACCGCCATGCTGGGGTGCCATCGACTTGACTGGCATGTTACTTAGAGCTTGAAGGCTGCTAGGTATCTCCAGACGAATGTCAAAGGCTGCTTTGAGACGCGGTTCATCAAAACAAGGGAAAGCTCTTCTCGCTTCACAGCCCTCGAATTGTGTACTCAAGACGTATGCATTGTCAGACACGGTATCCTGGTTATGTTGGGTGGACTGCGTCGACGTGCGATAAAATCCCGACAGGGCGGTGTTGATGATGCCAGAGAAATTGACGACAATTGTCGCTTTATTGCCTGTGATGACCCCCGGGAATACGAATGCGACTCGCTCGAGTGCTTGGACATGGTCGATTGCATTGCATGTCAGGGTTGAATCACCAAAAGTGATGGATGCATCGAGTATGTCCAGCTCCTTCGCGTTCAGCCACACTGTATTCGATGGCTGACAGATATCAAGTTCAATCTGCACTCTCCCCTGATATGAGAACGCGGGGTGAAGAATGAGATTGAAGAGGTCAATCTGGTAATGGGATGGCCGGAAACTGGGCATGTTAGCGCATGGTCAACTAATGGGATCCGCAGAAATACTTGGTAGGTAGTCGCTGTTGTTCCATGGTCTCATCTGACTGTGGTATCCTGTCTGTCGTCGTAATGATTATCGAGCTCGACTGGAATTATATCGGATCAGGACGGCCCGCGCCACTTATCAAGTCTCATGATGCATGCAAGCTGGACTGACTATCGCCGATTTGACAAGGCGCTAGGGTCTTCTTATCTGCCTTGATTAGTCGCTCCGGATGACAGATTTGTACCCCAGACTCCCCAGACTCCACCATCTGCGCATCTTCCCCCCTACACATGCACATACCTCCCCAACCCAAAATGGAACGTGTTGCCGACGACCGACGACAGAGACATCGACGCCGCACCAAAGTCCGCCGTCGCGAGACCCCCGGAAGCCGAGATGACCGCATTCTCCGTGCACTGGAGCCCCTCTCATGGTTGCGACGATCGGAGCGCGGTCTGTTGCACCATTTTGTGACTGAGGCCTCATGCATTGTCATCTCTTCTCAACATGGCCAACGCCTGTTCTGCAACACCATCGTTCCATTGGCCCTGCAGACCCCTTCACTCCTCTATGCTACTTTGGCATATTCGGCGGCTCAACAGGCAGGCCTCCGGAGAAACGCCGCTACTCCTGACACGTCTATTTCGAGATATGTGGGCATGAGCTTATCGGCGTTCCAGACTGAGCTACCAAGGCGGGCATGCAGTAACAAGGCGAGCCTGTTGGCAGCGTCCCTGATGCTCTGTCTAGTGAGCGTTTCCTCTGGAGATGTCCAACCCAGATCGTGGCGGGTTCATGCTGAAGGTGCAAAGGCTTTGTTGGCCAGCATACACGTCTCCAGATCAATCAGTTCCTTGGGAATCAGTGCGGAACTGGAAGCCATAATAACTTTCTTGTCGCGCTGGTACCTGAGTCTTGAGTCACTCACCGCCATCACCACTTCTGGCCTTGTCACAGGCCAATGCGTCACGCAGGACGCTGCCCTGGGTACGATATCAGAGCCAGGGCAGCTCGCTCTCGATGCCTGTGACGACTACTTTGGGTTTCCTACTAGGCTTGCCTTGCTTTTCCGCGAAATTGGTGCATCGGCATGGGAGCGACGACAACAGCTCTCGGTCATACCTCGTCAAGCGACTTCATTTCTAACTCAGACAGACTTTGATCTGGTTGCCGACGATTTCCATAAAAAGCTTACAGAAATCTACCACGAGTTCGTCTGCTCTCCTGTCGGCCTCAACTTCTACCCCGGGGTTCGGGAAGCGCTCTCTGAGAGCGAGGTCCGCGACTTTACGGCTTCTACCGAAGCTTACCTCTCCATGGCTCGCATCTTGGTGGAGAGGCGCGTACGGGGAGTTTCGTCAAACTCTGAAGTCGTGCAAGCTTCGGTGCAGGCTATTGTTCGAGTGGCAAGCTCAATCACACCATCACCTGGAGCCTCACCAGCAACCGCCATGACGCCTCCCCTGTTCGCTGCAGGCTGTGAGGCTGTTGATGCGATGGATCGACAGGCAGTACGAGCCACTTTCCTAACTTTCCTCAGCGTAGTAAAATCACAGATTATGGAGCAGGCTCTGAGAATTCTGGAGTCTATGTGGCAGAGCGAAGAACATGGCGTGCTTGACTGGTGGTCATATCAAGGTCAGAACCCCTTCTTCAGTTACTGTACAAGAACTTATGCCAGCCAGAATCACAAAGCTGGGATTTTCTTCCATTCTAAGTTGGGCGGCTAGGACAAATCCCTGGAAAATATACCTCTTTAATCTACGAGAAGAGGATGGAAATTTTATCTCTACTTTCCACTGCTAGGCATCTACTTGCAGTCGACTGGACAATCGCCTCCTCTGGCACCCATCCATGCCTTCTGAAGCTCTACCTCGTCCTCCCATAGCTGCGGGGCCTCATCCTTGCTGACACCTGAAGACGAAGCCAAATCTCCCCACACAATGCCACACTCAACAACATACTCGTCCCAATGCGCCAGGAGTTCTCTCAGCTTCTCCGGCTCAGTCTTGGCCAGATCCGTTGTCTCTCCTGGATCTTGGGTAATATTGAACAGCTCCCAGCCCTCGTCACCATCCCCTGCGCCACCCTCTGTCTTGTCAAAGTGCACAATCTTCCAATCTCCTTTTCTTAGTGCACCACGCGCAAAAAGCTCCCATCCGATAGGTTCGGAGGATGAATGTATCGCCCAGACCTCATCATCTTCGATCTTTTTCCCTCTGGCAAAGTGTGGGATCCAGGACTTGCCTCGCATCGCGTGCACGTCTTTACCCCTGAAGGTGGTCATGTTGCGCTTGGTGGTGGCGGAGCCTTTCCCTAGCTCTGTAGACACTGTCTTCTCTGAGGCTGGGGGTAGAGATACTCCAGCCAACTCGAGGAAGGTAGGCGCAAAGTCCATGACGGTGGAAAAGGAGCGATTCAGTGAGCCAGGAGAAAATGAGGGTAGGAACGTATCCGCGGGCGGTTTGACGACGCAAGGGACAAGGATACCGCCTTGGGAGGGGAAGCACTTGAACAACCTCGATGGAGCTGTTGATGCCTGAGCCCAAAGAGGGCCGAGCCTGAGCATAGTGTGGTTAATCGACGTTCTTAGCTACGGAGGATAGCCTTACCACGTGAAGGAGTTCCAAGATCCGATATTGTCGTATGAGTTATCGTAATACTGGTGAATGGCGCGGGTGATATTATCTCCCATTACAGCTGACATAATAGTTAGGTAGGGATGCCCCCATGAGGATGTGGTGCGACTTACGGACGGCTTCCATACTGTCGTTAGGAAGAGACAATAGTTAGTTCAAGTCCAACCCAGGGGCCATTGACACTTACGCGGCACCTTCAGCTCCATTGTCACTCATAAACACAATGAATGTGTTGTCGTATTCTCCAGTTTCCTTGAGATATTCGACTACCTTTCCGACATTGATATCGATCGAGTCCACCATGCCGGCATATGCCTCCATAGCCCTGCTGGATAGCTTCTTTTCTTCTGGTGTTAGCTCATCCCACTCTCCAACACCCATTGTCTCCGTTTCGATTTTGTGCGGTACCACGGATTCGTCAATGATGCCCAGTTCAACGAGCTTTTTTAGTCGGCGTTCTCGTAGAGCGTATGGCCCGTCATCATACATTCCCTTGTACCTAAGGAAGAGTCAATATTGCTCCGAGGGGCTTGGGAGAGCACTCACTTGTCTCTCTGTGCCTTGGAGCACTGCAAAGGCCAATGAGGCGCAGTGTATGGAAGGAAACCGAAGAAAGGCTTTGATTTATCATCATCGGAGCGGTTATGGAGGTATTGGATAAGTCGGCTCGTGTAGAAGTCGGTCGAGTAGAATCCGCTCGGGTCTTCGGTCTTGTTAGGTGTCCTAGGCAAGAGCTGGTTAGTAACTCGGGATAAATACGCGTATGTTTGCATGAGAGCTGATCGAAACTCACATGTCAACCTTCTTGCCCTCCTCTGCGTGGACTGGGCGACCGCCGACTGGAAACCTCTCCTGCACAGGCTCCCAGCCGTAGTGGTTGCAGCAGCCGGGCAGCATAGCAAAAGCCTTCTGGAAGCCACGCTCCCATGGTCCTTGGGAGGCACGGAGACCAAGATGCCACTAAAGACCCAATGAGCCAAGATCCAATGTTCAACGCGATATAGAACTACTGACCTTGCCTGACATGACAGTAAAGTAGCCATTGTCTTGTAGAACCTCTGGTATAGTTGCAACATCGTTGTTGAGGTAGCCCTCGTAACCGGCCTTGCCGCCAAAGCGCTTAGCTCCGTTTTCGCTCCTCTTGTACTCGATCAAGACTCCCAGTCCACCGAGGTGGGCATCGGTTCCGCTGAGGAGCATGGCTCGTGTGGGCGAGCAGGCTGCTGCCGCATGGTGGTTGAGCATACGTATGCCCTCGGAGGCCAAGCGATCGATATTAGGTGTCTGTATCTCGGCGCCATAGCAACCAATGTCGGAGAAACCCTAAAGGTAATGGTCAGCTGAGCTCCTGGTCCAACTAGAGTGGAAACAAGTGGCAAATGGACTGACAAGGTCGTCGGCGAGGATGAAGAGAAAGTTGGGACGCTTGGGCGTCAATTCAGGGGCGCTACCCATAATGTCGGCGACGATGAAGCCTGATGGGTGTACTTTGACAAAAACGATCTCAAGGTTAGTTGCAGTTGAGGGGAACACGATTAATTATATCAACTTGTGTTGCTTTTCGTGACCCAGGCAACATGAGAGCTTGAGTGGCCAAATAAAACCGCGCTCCCTCGCTCGGAAACAATGTACTGTGGTGGGTAACTTCGCTCGGAGCGGAGCTATGGTTTAGGGACCTTGTGACTATAGAAATTTGAACCTCGCTCGGAACAACACTCCACACTCGCTCGGAGTACTGACAATCTCGCTCGGAACCGCCCCTTCGCTTCCCCAGATTGCGGGGATCTCGAGCCATGTTACCCCCAGAACCCAGCAGACTGTTCACGAGTCTAATTGAATTAGAGGCTGGGGTTGGATCTACAAAAACGAGTCTTTGTCCACAGGTGAACCTTGTTCCAACATCTGTTCTTCATCAAGACAGTTGCGCGATTCTTGACAAGATTGACTGCTACTTGAATAATTGGTGACCGTTTACGACTTGAGAACCATTTGTTTACTACACTGCCCCTGACCTTAGGTCAACACCGTCGCAATGGCGAGCCAACGATCAGCATGGTCCTCCGTGTCCCCCTTGCTCATATTCTCCTGCTTCTGTCTCCTCGTAGGAGACATGCTCTTTGGCTTCGATACCGGATCGTTCGGTGGTATTCTTGCTAATCCTGTAAGTATGCTTGTGGATTGATAAATCCCATTGGGATGGCTGACACGCGGCAGGGTTTCATCAATCAATTTGGAAAATACAACGCCGAGACGGGCAAATATGCATTCGATTCCACCCATACCTCCATCATGTCCTCTATCCCATTTATCGGTAAATTTCTGGGATGCCTCATTGCTGGCCCAGCTATCGAACGATATGGACACCGGATGGTCTTTATTATCCTGTCTGTCATTTCGTTCATTGGTGTCATAAGTGAGTTTAATGGGTCAATTACTTTTCTTCCCGGCTTGCTGATATGCTGCTCTAGTGGAGATCACCGCTGCCGACACTGCGGTTGGCTCCGGACGCTTTGCGCAGTTCCTCATCGGACGTGTCATTGTTTATATCTCGGTCGGTCTTGTGGAGGTGGATGTGACGTGAGTCTTGATCTACTCAGTTCTGAGACGTAAATTTGACTGACTTGTGCAACAGGACTTACCAGGCCGAGATTGTCCCAGCCCCTTTCCGTGGCCTGGTCGTTATTTCTCTGCAGCTTTTCCTCAACGCTGGCACTCTTATTGCAACAGGCGCAAATAAGGCTTACTCGACTAGCACTAATGGTGTAGGATGGAAAACCGTCACTGGCCTCCAGTTCATCTTCCCAACTCGTGAGTGGCCAAAGGCCCTGTAGCTTTTGATATATTAGCTAACCAGAGACCTCAGTTCTCGTCGCCTTTGTCTTCTTCATTCCCGACTCCCCGCGTTGGCTCCTCTCCAAGGACCGTGAGTCTGACGCTGTTATCTCTCTACAGCGACTCCGAAGCAAAGCCGATGCTGACGAGGGTCGATGCGACGAAGAGATCCTGGCGATCAAAGAAGCCCTCAGGGAGCAGGTGCACAAGGGCCCATGGCTTGATCTCGTGCGTGGGAACAACCTTCGTCGTACCTTGATTGTCTTTGCATTCTACTTTTTCCAACAGGTCAGTGCAACGCTCTCAAATACATACTGGGAAAGGACTAAATCAAGAGAAATAGACCACTGGTCAAGCCTTTACATCAACCTACCAGACCGTCTTCTATAAGGAGAACGGTTACGCGGACAAGGCCTTTACCTACCCCATCGTTACCAGTGTTCTTGGCCTCCTCTCAGTCATTCCAGCAATGTATCTGGTTGACAATCTTGGGTGAGTCAATAGTTTAGATGACTTGTTGAACGCTCTTGCTGATCATGTTTCTAAAGCCGCCGATATACCCTCATGATCAGCTACATTTTCCAGTCCTTCTGGCTATTCCTTTTGGCCGGTCTTGGCGGAAAGGTCGATAAGACTGCTACCGAGAAGAACACGATCGTGGCTGCTTTTATGCTCTTTGCCGTCTGGTACAATGTAAGTCACGAACATAGGATAAGGCAGCTTATAATACTGACAACATTCGCAGATGGGTAGTGCCTCTATCCCCTACCTTCTCGGTGGCGAAATTCCCACTTCGGCGCTACGAGAAAAGACGCAGTCTCTAGGTGCATCTTGGAACGTCATTTGGGCATTTGTCACAAACTTTGTGATCCCATACCTCATCAGAGATCTTCACTTTGGTGTCGGTTGGGTCTTTGGCAGTGTCTCCGGTGTGGCCCTTTTCTATACCTTTTTCTTTCTCCCAGAAACCAAGGTAAGCTGGTCCTATCCTACCCCTTAAACCTGCTGCTAACAACGTTTTCCTTCGAACAGGGGCGCGCACTTGAAGAGATTGACGCGATTTTTGAGACTCCCTTCAACCCTTTCCGCCCGCAAAATGTGCACTTCTCCGACCCTGAGCGTCGTATTGGACCGCTTGAAGGAGAGAAGGATGCTGAATTATCTGTCTCGGCTCACCATGATGATAAAAACCGGGCTGCCCATGTAGAAGCTTAAATGTATATGTCCATTAGGTCAAGGTTGATGCTTACTAGGTGCAGTAATGGGGATTCTGGTTCAGAATAGCAGTAGCCCGGGAGTCTAAAATTGCGCATGCCTTGAATCAAACCATATTCTCATTTAATCATCATGAAATTTGTAATCTTCTACTCCCTGTGCCAGTCTCAGGGGCTTTCTTAACCGTCAGACTGTTCCCTACAGCCGGCAATCATTAGTCATGCCATTTTGCTTCCGGACCATACTAGACTGTGATTGGGCCATGTTCCGGTTGCCGTCCGACAACCGGGTCTAGTGCCTGGCCTCAGACTCTCATTCCTCATCCTTCATCCTCTCTTTTATCTCTCGTGGCAGGACATCAATATTTTCATGATTGGATTGGTGGCCACTCTGTACGGATGTGCATGGATGAACCAAGGACATGGACGCCGCATCTTCGCTCAATACATCATCGTCAAAGCCCAGGTCCTCCATCCATCGGACAAGAACGGGATGTCGGACTTGCCGGCACAGAAAGGTTTGACCGGTGTAACGCCAACTGACCAAGTTTCAATCTCTGACTACTGGCGCTGTAGGTGAAATGCGATGAAAAGAAGCCAATATGCACTCAATGTTTCAAGGGAAGCCGAACATGCGACTGGTCGAGCATGGAAACCCAGAGGCAGAGAGCCAAGAGAAGACCCAATGCAACAGCCTGTGAGGCTTGCAGGGACAAAAAGGTGCGCTTTGAAATTCTGATATAGGTCATCATGACGGCGACTGATGAAATGTCTACAGCTCAAGTGCGTTGGCAATGTGCAAGATGCATGTGAGAGATGCAACGCCATGGCTATAGATTGCGTACGATGCCAACAAAGCATCGACGCAATAGATCATCGGGCTACAGAATCACCGGGCCAAAGTGAAATTGTTGAGTCTGACGCTCATACACCCTCGGAACTAACAGCCCCTGGGGGTGAGCTGCCGACAGGTAAAGAGCTTCAGGACTTGGTCCAGCTCTATTTCTCATCAGTGCACCGTCAGTTTACTCGTGAAAGAACTCCTTCTTAGCAACTTAGACTGAGTACTCCCCTTAGAGTTCGGCTATTTCGAGTTTATCCACCAGCTTCACTTCAAACGCCTGCTGGCCAAAGGCAATGCTCCTCGGGAGTTGACCCTTCTAATGATCGCCAGCGCGATGCGGTGAGTCTCATCCGGTTACCTCACATTGCTGTGACCGAGAATTTCTAAGCTGTCTTAGTTTCGCTGGGGAAATAAGCGCCGAGAACCTCGTAAAGGCAGATGCTTGGGCAGATACGGCGATCAAGTCTCTGCTCCCTGCTATATACCAGGGTTTTGGCGTCATCCAACTCATGGCAAGCATGACTGGTTTCTTCTCCTGACTGTCAAGAAGTACTGACCCTGTAATAGAGTCTTTTACTGGCTCAGCACTACGACTTGAATCGAGGCAACTTTGCATCTGCTTGGCTACTAGGGTCGGCCTGCGCAAGGTAATAATCACAGCTGCAACTGATTACAAAGCGCTGACTCTCCTAGAATGATGCAGATGATGTCTTTGCAAACCTTTGACCGAACTTATACACCAAATCTAGCCTCCAATGCACGCCTCTCGCCACTTCTATCCGGCGAGGCTCTCCGCCGCGTAGCTTGGTCTACCTTTTTCTTAGACAGCATCATCGATGGCGGTCGGTATGGTTTCCACGTTGTCGACGAAAAGACCTATAGGCTTCAGCTTCCTTGCGAGCAGGAGAGATTCTTGGGTAATGAAAACGTTGTGACTGAACCACTTGACAACTCTGCGAACCCTCAAGGTATCCTCCCTGATAACCTTGAACGAGCACCGCTCGACATGTCGGCATATCTTTTACGCACCGCAGCTACACGTCGACGAGCACTGCACTTTGCCTTTCGTGCTTCACACAAAGAGCAGACGGCTGAGCAACTATCGATGGAGCTTGATACCCTTCGAGTTGATATCGAAGAGCTCATCGCTGCGTTACCGAAGCGTTTCCACTTCAATAGTGACAACATGTTTGTCCACCGTGATAGACTGATCACATTTCTACTCCTGCACGTCATGCGCCACAACTTGTTCATCATTTTGGGCCGAGCTGGCTTGATGATATACCAACGTGATCCCTCCAAGATGGATCTTATACCACAAGTGCGGCAGAACAGGATCTCGCACGCGCTGCCAATCGCTGGGCTGGTTTCGGAAGGGCTCAAGGCGGGCATCAAGTTTGATCCTCAGATAGGGGTTCACTCATACGTGGCTTTAGAGAGTGAGTTTTGACTTTAGCTAGGATGAGCTTTGCCATATTGTACTGACCTCAGACATGCAGTCCTTCTCTTTGAGCCACGCCGCCTAGCCGAAGTCGATCCTTTCACTGACCCCAAAGCGCCCGGACTAGTCGAGGCAATTCCTCACCTTCTCACTGCCATTCGAGAGATTGCAAGCCGATCCGAGTTTATCAGACAATTGGTTAGTGTGCATGTAAGCCTTTCGAGTCAACGCTAACTGTGTCAAGTATGTCGAAGCAGTTCATAGACTTTTGCGTTGCGACTGCATGCATCTTCTCACCAGCAATGATCTGGCTGCCTTTCGAGAGTTAGTTCATGCTACTGATCACTAAATTGTTGTCAACTCATTAAGATGCGATAGTGAACACCAGCTCGTCGGTCAAGATGCCGCAGAGTATGACTTCCGAGACTTTCGTTGGGCCAAGGTCGAACGCTTACGACGGGGTGCTTCATCAAGTACCACTATGGCCCGGGATGAGGCATTATTGGAGTATAAAGCAGGCGAAGAGGCAGCCATTATCTCAGCCATACCTTCTCCTCGACTTGATGCAATGGATGTCAGTCACTCAATTAACCAGGCGCCTGGGAGCCATCCGATCGCGACCGGGCTACCAGGACTGACAGATTTGCCCGAGATGCAGCCCATAGGAGAAATTTTCGACGAGATGCCTCATCAGTCTCGTTGGGGGCTACCAGAAATGGATAATTCCAACCAAGGACTGCCTCTAGATTGGGTGTGGCTGTTAGGGGGTGAGTCGGTATATCAGACATACTAAACTGGTGATCAAGCTTTTGGAAGGGATAATCCTAATAAAAAGCTTTTGATGATTTGGATCCTCCTTGGTTGGGTCTTGTAAAGTGATGCCACCTGTAGACATTCGTGGTTATATCTCATTCTTCTTTGTTGAGCGGGGTTGTAACATTAATACCTTGGAGTACTTGTCTCATAATCATGGAATGCGTTTTCGTCATGAGAAGCTAGAGCTATGAGTGGAGATATAATTGCCAAGCTTTCACGATAAGCGACAACCTCTAGCGAGTATAGGGTGACAGTATCAGGGGTTCCATCAAGCAGAAAGGAACAATGCTTGTAGGCTGGCCTTGGTGAAGAATATTTAGCCGGAGTGTGGTTATGGCGCTGTATCTGTGCTGATGAGAGACTGAACCTACCTAGGTAGAGCAACAAATCACTTGACAAGTCATGTGAAGTTTGCGTGTTGTGATAGGTTTCCAAGAAACCTATATAGGATCTAACAGCCAGTGGGGATGCCCAGACACATGAATACAGTACACTGGTGTTTTAACTTCTAGTCATGGAGTGGTGACCTTGATATTGCGATAATCATGCAGCCTTATGTCCTGATGGGCTGTGTTTGAGTACTAGCAGCAACAACGGGATAGAGGCCAAGGTCTCTCACAGTCACTCGGACGGCCTGTAGACTGGCCGCACACTGGAGTAGCCTCCACAACATTCCAAAGCTAACAACAAAAAGCAAGAACACGGACGTGAGAGTGTTAGTTTGCGATTGATGTAATCCACCTAAACAAGAACCACATCTTTCAGCCCGGCTTTAAGTAGCATCGCGTGAGTATGTTAGTCCTCATTATTTGCTCCGTTCTTTCTTTCCACTGTAAGCAGCAGGGCCTCCCGGACGGTTTCGGCTATACCTTTTGAGAGTGTGCTTGTGGGCGCCTACGCCTTACTCAACGGCTTCGCCCACACCTTGTGGAGGAGCAGAAGCACCTGGGTTAGCTTCGTATTCATTATGAAGATCAACACTGGCTGGTGACAAGGTTCCACAGGCACGATGACC
Organism: Ascodesmis sphaerospora; assembly: GCA_027569015.1. Lineage (NCBI taxonomy): Eukaryota > Fungi > Ascomycota > Pezizomycetes > Pezizales > Ascodesmidaceae > Ascodesmis > Ascodesmis sphaerospora. Next base: position 46,862 of record JAPPUR010000054.1, on the reverse strand, counting down.
GAAATTAGGGCTAGCGGTGAGCAGTCAGCGCTGTCTTTTTGTGGACAAGTGCTTGGCCACTAGTGATGCACCAGCACAAAAAAGCGTTAGTAACCCAGCTGAGATGGGGTTACAGGCGGCCCAAATCGATAGTCTCAATAGTCTCATGCGGAGACCAAATTGCAACTCCACTATCGAAAAGCTATTGCATCAAATTCAACCGGCCCCTGACGGGCTGTGCTTGATTAAATAGGAGCTGAGGACGGGGCGTATCGTGTCCGTTTTGTTTGTCCCACCCACTCCAGTCTTTCGTTTAACCCAACTACCGTCTTTCGTTCATTTCATTCATCATGGTCAATGCCAGGAGCTTCATCGCCGCTCTGGCCTGTGCCGGCTTGACAGCAGTTCAGGCTGGGCCTTGCCGGCCATCCACGACGCAGTCCACTGATACTGCGGTCACTTCGTCAACCGAGTCTGCGTCTTCGTCTTCGACCGTGATCTCGTCTGTCGACACCACGACCGAGCTGACCTCCACTACGGAGATCTCTTCGACTACTGAGGTCTCTTCGACAACCGAAGTCTCCACCTCTGCGGCCTCCTCAACATCAGAGCTAGCCACCACTACCACTACTGCTGTGGAGACCACATCATCGGCTTCCTCGACTGTAGAGTCAACCACTACGACCGCGACGGCTTGCCCTACCCCGATCTCTTGCAACAACCTCGGCTTCGATTGGGCCTACTACAGCAATCCGGCCCAGAACACTGATACCACCTACTCGAACTTTCATCCCGATTCATTCAAGAGGGTAAACCCGCTTTACGTTGGTGTCACACCATATGTCGGAGGTCTCTACCAACCCGGCTCTGGGAATGCTGCTGGTCCCATCTACGACTCAACGACAAACCTTAACCTGGACTACTTCGCTCTGAACCATCACGGCTACATCTATGCCTGTGAAACAGGAACGTACCAGTTCAACATCCCTTACGCCAATGACGCTGTTTACCTATGGCTTGGTGCCAAGGCCTATGCTGGCTGGACTGAGAACAATGCCGATGCCAAGGCTCGCTACAACCAACCTGATCACATCGCTGGGTCAGCATCCTTCAGTATTGATCTTCCCGCTGGCGCTTATGTGCCCATTCGGTTTGTCTACGGCCAAGCTCAGTACGGCGGTGGCTTCTACTTCACCATCACGACCCCTAGCGGCCAAGTGATTGTTAGCAACGAGGCGACTGCTAGCCCATATGTCGTTCGATATTCGTGCGATAACATTCTCGCACCCCGATACCCAGCATTTGGACGTGAGATTTAAGGACATGTTGATGGGATGAGGGAGTCAGGTGTATGCCTCCCTCCGATGATAGATGGGTGGATTTACTTGATTCTACTTAATATGCACCTGGAGTAATTAAAGCACACGAGCCGGCAGGTGTACTGGTTTTTTTCATCTTCTTTGAATATAGTCTTGAATCACATGGATGTAGTTCTTCGTTCTTCGAGAGCTAATTACGCAAGGCCAGACTGAATGGGAAATAAAGTATAGATACCTAGGTAGTCTTTAGGTTCCCAACAGCGGTAAGAGGTAAACCTTGCAAAGCATCATCAGCCCACTCTGCACCCGCTGTCAAGGTTCGATTCCGCAGCTCAAACTTTCTCCCATGAGGCCATGACTCATGTCCCATCTCGCCATGTATTTAATCTGTTCCTCCGCTTGGGTCTTCTCTTGCAAAGTTGAATCCCACATCATCACCTCTGAGGCCAGATGGACACACACCAATTCTCACAAACCCCGGATCGTCGGGATGCTCGTTACGTCATCCACAGGACTCTCCAGCGCCTCCGGCTTGGGACATCTCAAGAACGCTACAAGACTCGAGAGCAGATCTTGCATCAGCTTCGTGGCATGAAGGAAAAGAAGCATCGAACCGCAGTGCTTGAGTCCTTTTCTCGAGAGCCATCGTGCTTCAGATTACGAGCTGGAGAGCAAAACTCCGTTTCTTGGTCATTCGGCCAAACACCCCAATCAAGAGGCTTCGCTGTTCAGCATATCCTTGATTACCACAACAAATCCACTGCCATATATCTCCTGGATCCCGAACAACAAGGCTCACATTTGCTTAACGGCATTTGGAAGTTTGTGGATATATGGCTGTACCGCCAATGGTTTAAGCCATACGAGACTGATATCGAATACGGCCGCTATGTGGCTAAAAGTATATCCCTAGTATGGGATGCAGACACAACCAGACCAGCATTGACGGATATCGCTGGATTCCATACCAATCTTTGCGAAGATCTATCGGCCGATATCTTCAGCCGTTTGCCAGAATCTACGAAGGCTTCAGAGAAGTGGCAGAGGGGAAACGACGAGCCGGGAACAGTGTTCAGCCGGAGGTACATCTTGCAACCTCTCTTCAAGGCCGTATTCATTGTCTTGGATCAAACACTGGGGCCCACGGAAGGTCCTTTGGCACCAGACGACATTGGGAATATCCCCGCGTCTTTAGTGCGCACCGGATGTACCGAGGGCTTGAGCGGCCCTATTTCTTTTGACGGCATACACTGCGATAGACATGTTCTCCCGAGGTTAAACTCGAAAGGCATCATGGATATTGTGCGAACAACCTTGAAAACTGCAGTACAGTTCATCATCGGCTTGGAGAATCGAGAGATGAGAGCGTTTGGGATGCACCCTAGCCCATCCCTCTTGGATGACTGCATTGATATCCAGGAGGAGGCTCGAGGCCTTGGCTGGGATCAATCAGTCCACGGGAAAATACCCCTGGATCTACCAACATCCACCTGGGTTGACAAGCGTCAGTATCAAGAGTGGACCGGCGCAGGAGCATGGTACCATGCTCACTCGGTTCATGTGGCTATTCGGTTTTTGGCGGCAACAAAAAGAGGATATCCCCTTCAAAATGATTGGTGGTGGGACTGTGCTTGAGTTGAGGTCCGCGATAGGGCAATGCAACTTGAGATCTTTTGTGATCCATAACGTCTATAGAAGATGCCGTTAACTATAATAGTAATGCATATCAATATCAATCCATGATAGCATCAAAGTCTGCTTAGTACTATTTACCATGTTAATCAGCTTTGGAATATTAGCGGTCACTTGGCAACTCAGCACATTAAGCTCCTTCATCTGAATATGGGTTAGTAAAACTCCCATACATTTCCAATCCGTGACTCCTGGCTCGCCTTAGCGTCGCATCTGGTGCGGCTCTGAGACACGCGATGCCGCTCCGTGTCAATCCGTGCTTCTCCATCCGTGTGCCGAAACGCGAATCGTCCAATCCAAGACGGGACGAGTCATTGTGAGACATGACCCCTGCTGACAGACAAGGAATAACTGGGGACTTGAGGAAGACGACATCAATCTTCCGGTGCCGTCCCGTTGTTGCATCGACAGCTTACAATCATGCAGGCGCAGAGCGCAGAGCGTTCCGGCCACCCGATGAATTACGGTAAGTGATGTGAAACGGCTGGGCAATCAGATCTGCCATCAACTTACGATGACGTCCCACCAAGCCCTCGTGGGCCCCGTCCCAGCCGCACTCCACCAAGTAAGGTTAATTACTTTCTTGTTCGGCTTCTGGACTTCCCGTAGCCATGTGTCTTACCTTGTTAGCGCTTGTTGGTGTGACGAGGTGTATCTCTCACCCGCAGTCCATCTTGGGCCCCTCCGGGAGTTGGTGTTTCCGGTAAGAGGGGGCTTGTTTTCTGACGCAGCCCTGCGATCGACCAAATTCATCTGGGCAAGGAATGTTGCAATTCACTTCGCGGATTCTTTTTATATAAAGATGGCATGTTTGCCCTGATGTCTGGGAAATTAACTACAGCTCAATCATCTTGTGTCGAACGCCTTCATTCATTCTCCATTCATTCTCTCGAGGTAAGTCAGATCCATCTATCCTACCATCAGACAAACGCAGGAAAACTGACTTGTCCAGCTGGGCTCATTATTCGCTTCCACTCCTTCAACAACAAACATTCTCTGATCTTCTGAGCTGTGCTCGACTTGTCATATTATTCTTTTAATTCGAACGATACCCATTCGCTCATAACCCAGCACAACTATTACCCAAGTCTTCAAGATGAAGTTCTCCACCATCTTTGTTGCCGCCTTCGCCACTCTTGCTGCCGCCGCGCCAGGCTTCCCCGCCTTCCAGGGCCGCGCCGCGCTCAACGAAAGCCGTGATGGCCGTGATGGCCGTGATGGTCGCGATGGCCGTGGAGGCCGTGACGGTGGTGAGGATCGTGACGGACGCGACGGGCGAGACGGACGCGATGGTCGCGGACGTGGCAACGAGCTTGCCTTCGGCCAGATTGATCTCAACTACCTGCTCAAGGTCAACTCTCTTGACTTGCGTCTGTTCCAGACCCTCGGACGCAGGAACAACCTCAACGTGATCATCTTCCAGGACCTCTTTGCTTCTAAGGAATTTAGCCTCGAGTCGCTGCTGCAGTTCCAGCAACTCTCAACTTTTCTCTCGATCGCTAGCACGGGCATCTTTGACAGGTTGGACCTGTCCAGACTGTCGCTCGGCAGCGTCGAACTCGGCCTCATTCGGGATATTGGCCGTGTCGACCTGGCCCAGTTTATTGATCAGTCCTTGGTCCCTCAGATTACAGTCATTTCTCAAGAGAGTAAGTAAACCAGTCATGGGTTGTGAAATGGTTGACTAACAATATGCAGTCACCACTGTTGTAATCGCCAAGGAGTAAGGAATGGCCAGCATGTGACTTTATATGGGGAGCTGGAATCTCCTCTTTTTGGGCGGGCAGGATCAAGAAACGCCCGGGTGGCGCATCTTGGAGCAGGGCTTGCAGGAAGGATGATTTATGGAGGTTTAAACAATCGAACATGGTTCCAGTGGAGGGGAGCTTATGATAAAGTCTATAAAGTTATTTATAGAATCTTACTATTTATACCATGACCGATCTCTATCCCAGCGAACCAGATAGTCATCAGCGAAGGTAACAGAGAATGGATGGACAGTCTACAGCGCGTAGCGATAATCAGGGTGGAAATCGCCACTCTTGCCAGCGGTAATCTCAGCCTCCCGTTGCTCCTCCGTGAGATTCTGGCGCCTTTTGTTCTCGCGTTTAAGGTAGATGTAGAGTGAGATGTGGCCGAGGACTGCTAGTAAGGCGGCAGCAAGAGAACCGCTGAGACCCATGAGGTATTTCCCGTCCTGCTTCGTGCGGAAGATTTGACCAACCTAGAGTTGTGAGCTTGATGATTCAGGGAATCTGCAAGAGGAGACTTACCACAATACCGGCAGTGTTGCCAATGGACTGGTTCATACCGATGGCCATGGCACGCTTGTAGTATGGCGCATGACTGTTCAACAGCCATGCGCAATTCAATCCCACGATCATGTACACACCGGGCGCAATGAGAAATGTCGAAAAGTACAGCACACCCCTTTGATCCATGGGCACACCAATGTTGACAGCATACCCAACAGCCGTGACCAAGGCAGCGGGCATCATGAACAGCGCCCTCTGCTTCCACCTGTCACTGAGGTACGAGACCACAATGTACGCCGCGCTGGCCCAGAAGAAGACAGGAATCGTCAGCAACTGAGTCGTAACAACTCCGTATCCAAAGCTTCGAATGATCAGCGGCAAGAAAGAGCTCAGGCCAAACGAGCAGATATCCGCCATAAACTGCGACCAACACGAGATGTAAAGCTTCGGATCTCTGACGGCGCGCATGACCTCTTCCCAGTCAAAGTCCGACTTGCCATTGTACCGCGCATTGATCTCGGCGCGCATCCGCATCATCGACTTTTCGTCCTCGTTGAGGAACCGAGCGTGCTCAAAGTCATCGGGGAGCATCATGTATGTGAACGCCGCCACGAGAACCGACGCACAGCCCTCAATGATGAAGAGCCAGCGCCAACCCTCGAGACCACCGACACCGTCCATCTTGAGGAGTGCGTACGCGAAGAGGCCGCCAAAGGATCCACTGAGTGCGGCGGAGACGAAGAGGTATGAGATGCGTAGAGCTTGTTCGCCGGGGGAGTAAAAGGTCGAGAGGTACAGTGCCAGACAGGGAAACATGCCCGACTCGAAGAGACCAAGGAGGAGGCGCGAGGCGTAGAGTTGGCCAACATTGTGCATGAAGCCCGTACCGATGAGGACGCAAGACCAGCAGAAGATAAGGAGAGGGATCATGCGTGAAGGATGGAACTTTTTGAGGACGAGGGAGCAGGGGACCTCGGCGGCCACGTAGGTGACGTAGAAGAGGGTAACAGCATCTGCCACCGTCAGTGATGCTCATATCGTTTTGGAGTTAGAACAGGATGCTTACTGCCAATTTCGCCACTGGTCATTCCAAGGTCTTCCGTCATGCCCGCTGAGGCTGCATTGCCGATGTTGGCGCGGTCGAGATAGGCTGTCAAGAAAATGATGGTCATAACCGGTGCAATCCAGATATCCAACTTTCGAACAAGTTTCTTTTCACTCTGCGGATCAAGAAACAAGTTGGAATCCTGAATGTTCTCGCTAAGCCGGCCGACCTCATCGTCGATGATCTTCTCAGACTTGTCCATCTCGTCTTGTCGTAATGTGAAGTTATTAGCTAAAGGAAACAAACCAAGGGAAGTCGGTTCGAGAGCTGATGGCCTGGATGGTAAGGTTTGACACATTGGGGAAACACCTGACACTTATACCCCGGATCCAGATCAACACAAGACCAACGGTCTGTGGAGGCGGGCAAGCGATAAGCCTATCAAGGCCTTGCCCGTCTTTAGGATCGCGACGCTACGATAAGGCTGGCGCCAGACTGCGGATAATGAGCGGCGAAGCGGCGAATCCCTCGCTTAGACCAACAATGACTAGGGTGTGTGGGCGGCGAGTCAGTCTGGCCGCTCTGGCGTCGGCGAAGGTGGAGCATCGATATCGGCGGGCAGAGTTGGCCCCGACTAAACGGGCGGCGAGAGGCGGCGAGCGGCAAGGAAGAAGCGGGCAAGCTGATATGCATGGACATGGCGGTGATACGGGATTCCAGTCCTCGATTATTTATTTCGAAGAATCGTTTGACTTGCTATCTTGTCTCTTTCTTTATCATGCCTTGATTGCGTTTTCCTCTCTGTGGCTCAGTTTGATTGTTGCAAGATGGGTTCCATGCCAGCTGTAAGCCTACTCACTCATAGACTGATGGTCTAACAACTGTACTAACGACACACAGACCTGGACGCGCTTTGTGCGGTTCATCTCAACAGACGACCGAGAATTGTGTGGAGAGCCAATTGATCAAGATGTTGATGGTGAGACATATCCCGTGATATTGAGGGTCAAAGTTGACCGTCATAGTTGGTTTGGCCATGACCGCACGCCAGCAAGTCGAGGTCCGCTTGCTTGACCGTCCCTCTGCGGTAGACGAAAGCCAATTCACCGGCCAGACTGCATTCATCAAGACGGTACGTTGCCTCACCCGGCGAATCGCTCATTGCTAACTACCCGATTAGCTCCTGTCCCCGCTCTCACCCCAAGAAGTCACCACCATCCGCTGTATCGGTCTCAACTTCAAAGACCACGCAGCAGAGCTCAACTGCCCCCTCCCCAGCATCCCTGAAGTCTTCACCAAGCCCTCTACAACCCTCACAAACCCGTCCTCGCCCATCACTCTGCCCAGCTCAGCGCCAGACATGGTCGACGCAGAAGTCGAACTCGCCATCGTGCTCGCCCGAGACTGCAAGAACGTCAGGCGTGAAGATGCATGGCGTTACATCTTGGGGTACACAGCCGCGAACGATGTGACAGCCCGCGATGTCCAGTCCAAGACCTCACAGTGGGGATACAGTAAGGGTTTCGACGGGTTCTGTCCCCTCGGGCCCTGCCTGGTCAGGGGCGAGCTGTTTACTGATGTCAACCGTGGTGTGTCTCTCAAGTCAGCCCTCAACGGTGAGGTGCTACAAGACGGCAAGACGGATGAATTCATCTTCTCTGTGGGTGAAATTATTGAGCATCTCTCAAGGGATAGTACCCTACCAAGAGGCACGGTGATATTGACCGGAACACCATCGGGTATTGGTCATGGGAGGAAACCCCCGCGGTATCTCAAGGCTGGCAGTGATTTGCAGATCACCATTTCCCATGGCATCGGCACACTCACAAACCCAATCGTGTCATCTATCAAGCTTTAGGGTTGTATCAATACCAAGTTCATCATCTTGCCTCCAATGTGCCGACAAGATCCTCCCAAAATTGGTAGTCTAGCGGCTCGGGAAACGTGCGTGTAGGTCCCAGCCAGCTGTCCAGCCAACTCTCATAGGGAGCATGGGCATCGAGCTCATCAGTGTAGCTCACATCGCCATCCTGACAGGCGGTAGTTTCGAGATCTGGCCGCTGTGTGGAGTGTGACCGCTCTGACCCTCCTCCGTTTGTCTTTCTCGCTGTATAGATGCATAGCTCAATAACCTTGACTTCTGCCATGACAAACTCGTTGGCCCAGGTGTCGGCGCGCATTTTCTCGCAGTAGGCAGCCAGGTCTTCCAGTATGGCGTTGGTGCGAGGGCTGTGTGGTTCCTTGACGGCAATGATGCCGAGGACGAGCGCCGAGTTGAAAAGATTGTGCATAGCAGCTCCAGCAAGGAGTCTATCTGTCATGGACGAGTTTCGGAGAGAGAGCTTTTGACGGAGATCAGCACAGGCTGAAGAGATGCATGCCGTACGTGAATACTGGAAGCGGTCTGTAATCGACTCCAGGAGAACATAAGTACGGTGCAGTGTAATCCGCGCAAAGTGGTACGATGAGTGAAGATACATTCTCTGCCACCGTAAAAAAGGCCGCTCAGAGTCCAGGGAGGTGTCAGCATCGTCCAGGCGGAAGTAGGGCGGTAGACCGGCGGCCCAGTCCAGGAGAATCTGGTCCAAAGCCATGACCTTTTCATAAGTTTGATAGGATGCTGTCATGGGTACAAGGCCGAAGAAGTCGTCGTGGATGTCACCCAGGATGGTCGCAAGTTGCTGAGTGAATCTGTAGTAGATGCTCTGTGTTGGGTCTTCGATTGGCTTCTCAACAGCAGCAGCTGCATCTTCAGGCGAGTTGTCATCAATCCACACATTCCGTATCTTCATCTCCATGCAGTGCTTGCTGTTAATGGTGTAAGGCCGACCAGTCGCGAGTGATATTGACCGGTCCATCGAATAGAGGGTACACCACAATCGTCGTCGCGTCTCAAGCACTTTTGGTGGGAGTCCCCAAGACTCTCCATCAACATGCATACCTTGCGCCTGTGCCATACGGATGGCGAAGGAGCTCGTAAGCCAGCTCTCAGTTTTGCGTCCCCAGAACATCAAGTATCGCGACACCAAGATGCCGGCCCGTACCAGGTCAGGGCTCTCACCTGACAATGTGGGCGCGAGAACGATGGCCTTTCGTGATCCCCAGAAGAATTGCACTGAAGTCTCTTCGCAGCTTCTTTGTGCTTCGGGGGACGCGTCAGGTGAGCAGTCCAGCAACTCGGCAAAGGCAAGCATCATGAAGAGGACTGCAAGCCATCGAAGATCCACAGCTGTCAGATCATCGTCACCCCATTTGCGGTTCCAAAAGGCATCATAGCTCGTCTGAAACGTCTCATGATGAACAGCGTCGTAGACCGGATTGAGCTCAGTGAAGAATCTCTCAACACGATAATCGACCAACTCTTTTCTCCTTGGCAGATACCCGACGAGCTCCCAGATATGCGAGTAAGGGCTTTTATCATCTCTGTGGAAATGAGGGTTTGGTCTTGTGGAGGAGTTGGGCATGCAGGACATGCCTATCGGCAACTCGGGTGATTCCATGGATATCAAGGACGCAGCGGATTGGTAACCAAAGTAGGATGCTCCATGATACGATGGCGCCCCTCGCGAATTGAGCAGATGTCCGATGCGGGAGGAGTGGAAGCCTGACCCAGAGGCCGTGGATGGCTCTGTTGTCCGCGCTGGCGTTTGCATGCCCGCGATGGGGTCATTGGTGTGAACATCATGGTGCCGTGGGGAAGACATGTGTCGGTGACGTGATGTTCCCATCGATGGGGCAGGTAGGTGGCAGAGATGAGGGATCTGGCGGTGTATACACGTTGAGCATGGGGTCTGTCTATTACACTGGGATCATCAGTCTCTGCTCAGTGATCAGATTGGCGGGTATGTTAACCTTTCGCTTGAGACGTCGGCATTGCGTACAAACATTGGCCCTGAGTCCATGGGTCCGCCGGGTGCTCATCGGCGGCGTGCTGCGGCCGGCTTCCTGGAACGAATCCATCCGAAATGCACCCAAACGTAATCAAGCCCTGCACCTAATTGCCTGATGCACGGGGTAGCGGAGCGCGGTAATGGATTGAGACTGGAGGCATGTGTGTGAAAGGGGGAGAACAGAGAGCGGGCCGTGAGCGGCGGGGAAACGCCGAAATGGTAGGCCGCTCAACGCTTTGCCTGATGCGGATCGGCACTCCGGTTCCCTGGAAATCCGGAGATGGAACCCAAGATCTTGGCTCTGGCATCCGCGGCGACCGGTCTTGCCACGTACTCTGATTCGCACTCGGGTCTCGTCTTCTTCGTGTCGATCGACGTCACGGCCGTCAGACTTGGCCTGGCGCTTTGTGAATCGATGAAAGGAGAGTTCAAAAATGCTTCACAACGAGCTCTCGGGTAGCCGCGGCGGCCGATGGATGGCAGATCAGGAACCAAGAATTACCTCGTATCACGAAAGATTCCAGCAGATCCGGCCATCTAGAGAACTATATAAGAAGAGCCTGGGCAAGCAGGATAGGTTTTGTAAACTACTTCTACACAAAACTTTACGAATCACCAGTAAACAATGTTCTTTACCAATTTCCTCATATTTAGCAGCGGAATTGTTTCCACCATGGCCGTTGACGACCAGAGCACCACCCTGCACCGTGCGATTGTAGCTGTAAGTTAAAACACCTTTTAATCCTGCCAAGTTTCATCATACTGAACGAAATCTAGTGTAACGCCGTGGCTGCACTCTACCCTGCCCAGGTTGTTAAACCATCATCCTCGGGGTTTGCTGCCGCCCAGGATTCGTTCTGGGATGCCAGACAGCGAGAAAGAGCCCCAGTCTGCTTCTTTCAACCAACGAACGCGGCTCAAGTGAAAGCCGCCCTCATTGAGGTGGTTCGCGCTAAATCCCACTTTGGGATAAAGGGTGGCGGCCACTCGGCGAGCAAGGGCTCAAGCAGTGAAGGCAGTTTTCAATTTGATCTCTCCAATCTCGACCACGTCGCGATTTCAGGCGATAAACAAACCGTCAAGGTTGGGCCCGGCGTTAAATGGGGCCCATTGTTCCAAACCCTTGAAAAGCACGGTGTCATGGCCGTGGGTGGTCGTGACTTCAACGTTGGCGTACCTGGATTCATATTTGGCGGTCAGTACCACTCCTTATCGTGTTTGGAAGGTTGAACATAGCTAATGTAGGAAACTTGCAGGCGGCATTTCATATCTATCTGCGCCTCGCGGCTGGGGTATTGACAACTTGCTCTCTGTTGACCTGGTCTTGGCAAATGGCGACACGGTGACGGCAGACAAGTCTTCCCACCCTGACCTTTTCAAGGCTTTACGGGGAGGCGGTGCCCATAACTTTGGCATTGCTACAAGCCTCACCTTGAGACTGTACCCATATAAGGGCATGTGGGGAGGCGTGCATGCCATTGCCGAAAGTCACTTCGACGACGTCTTTAATAAACATGATCGGTATTCGCATGAGTTGGCCAAGGACGGCAAAGCTCACCTGATCATGGACTTTACGTGGAGGGATGACGGACCCATTGTTGGTCTGTCCATGGGGTACCCAGAGCCCGTCGACAACCCTCCTATCTTTGATGAATTGCGCCTCGTCCCGAGCCTCTTCAGCACTCTTCGTCTTGATAATTGCAGCTCCTTGGCAACCGAGGTGGCGGAGGTCACCAATTCACGGGGAAAGCGGAACACATATTGGACATTGGCTATGGAGTACGATATTGAGTTGCTCAAGTCTGTGTATGAGCTCTGGGCGCGGACTACGAAGCCTTACGCGTCTCGATTTCAGCTGACTTTGGATGTCAACCATATCACCCCAGCCATGAGAAACAAGGCAGCGAGGGAAGGCAGGGGCAATGTGTATGGGCTCGAAGGTGCCGATGAACCACTGACGAATATAATGTTGACCATCGTGTGGGAGAACGAGGCTGACGACAGGGAGGTCACAGCCTTGTTGAAGAGCTTGGGAAGGGAGATTGAGGCTCTAGCTAAGCAGCACGGCAAGTCTGTTCCGTTCAAGTATATGAACTATGGAAACGAGGAACAGGATGTTGTCGCAAGCTTTGGAGAGGAAAGTGTGTCCTTCTTAAAGCAGGTAGCCTCTAGGTATGACCCAAAGGGCGTTTTCCAGACCTTGCAGCCTGGGGGCTTTAAGCTTTATTAGAGGGGTTGAATCCTGTATTTTAGCTTAGGCCTACAGGTGAAATTTCAAGCCATCTAATAAATCCTACAATCCTGGGGTTTCCAGATACCCTGACACCTTTCTCGATAAATCTCCATGCAATCTGATCGGTGATTTTGTTCTCAAGTATCTCCCAAGTACCTCGGTATAGCATGATACTCAGAGCAGATGGCCATCTGATAGCAGAAAGATTATAAAAAATATATTGACATTGTGGCAAGATTCCATGGTGACATAAACTGGAATAGCTGAGGGAAAAAGTTGAAAGACATCAAGGACACCTTTGAGAAGACCTTGGTAGCGGGGATCACTCGGACGCACTTTGGAATGATTGCAGGGGAGTAATACAGTAACAGTAACAGAGAGAACCAGCTAGTGGTGCATGAACCTAAAGTCAAGTAGTAACAGTCTTTGGGATTGCCCATTCCTTCAGCTTCTCTTGGTTCTCCTTCTGAGCCTCTCGCAAGGAGGCAATGTACTCCGGGTTCTTGCTGTAAAACAGAGCATCACGGAGCTCGCCATAGATAGCCTTTCTCAAGCTCAGGTCCGATGTCTCGAAACATTGATTGACCAGCACCCGAAGAGTGTTGTCGTCCACCTCCTTGATGTCGGCGGATGACTTCACAACGCAGCAAGCAACGACTGACTTTGCTGTCTTCTGCAAACCCTCACTACTGAAATTGTAGCAAAAGAAAAGGGTGTCGAGACGGGAAATGCCGCCCAGAGGATCGATTGAGATGGCGCTACATCGAGGGTCAGTCTAACATTATGAGTGTCTTGGGGAAACTATGCATACTATCGCGTCTGCAACTGACGACTGCCTGATGATTCACCGAGAAGCTTTCCAATGACACTTGCGGCCAAGTTTGCGATTCCGTCTGCAACAGGACCGTTGGAGAAGTCCTTGACGGCGTCCTTGATCGCAGGTCCGATGTTGTCTTGCTTCGAGGTTGTACACTGGATGTACTCGAAGTGATTGAGGATCTTGGAAATGGGAATCAGGTGAGTGTCGTGATCCCGGTTTCTTTTTCAGTCAGAATTGCTTGTTATTAAGCAATGTGCCATTAACTAACCTGATGCGCTCGTTGAAGGCGTCCAGAAGATCTTGAGCTGTCTGGCGCATGTTTTCCAGGGCCTCTTTGATCTCTGCCTCTTTGCCCTTGGCATCATCGATCTTTTCAATCTGATCGCGAACGGCAGAGACTGCGGCACCCATTGCATAGAACGATTTATAGAAGGAACTCGGGGGGGATTGGTTGTGACTACTGAAGTCTCAAGACAGAGGATGAGGAAATAAATCTTAACACGACGGGTATGCCTTGATATAAGATTATGAACATGACTGAGAGGTGAAACATATTAGAAGTGGCAAAGCTGAACAAGCATATTAGGTTCAACGCAACAAATAAACCTCAAGTGGCGTAGCTGAACTTGCTCACATGAGTAGGAAGGCTCTGGAATTATGTGATTCAGCTACCCCAATGCAGGTGGCTGTCCGCTTCTGATGGTGACCCCACCGTTGACTGTCCAAGTAGACCATTCAAACTTCAGTATTGCGACTGAACTATTGGCAGTGAGCATTCGTTGCTACTTTTGATCGCACAAGAATGTAAATTCCCTAACCCTTTGCGGTCTTAAGGCCTCAGTTCAGGCAGCCACCACTGCAAGGAAAGATGATAGAGTTCTGCCTTGGATACTGATTTAGAGAGAAAAGTCTCTCGATCGAGCGGTGTGGCATGAATTCTAATACTGAATAAGCCGCCTCTCCAGAGGCTAAGATAGGGTCTTCTGTGTCAAGCATGCTCAGCCCGTCGTTCCCCTCAAATGAGACAAAAATCGTTAGCATTGGGTCATGATACTATGATGTAATGAAAATGTGTTCTTTGTTATAGTTGGAGCCCGGCCCTTGATGGGTTAACTGAGCTAGAAGATCGAGACAAACAACACTCTCTCTTATGACCGCTCCTCACGGAGCCAACCGCCTCGCCAGACTCCTCTTAGATTTAGGGTCTGTCGGATGTCCTGTAGAGGGTCTCCTTCTACCAGAATCAAGTCTGCGGTTAGCCCCTGAGAGATGAGACCACGATCTAAGAAACCGAATCGCCTCGCAGGCGTGGCCGTTGCCGACTTGAGGGCTTGGAGCGGAGTCATTCCCACTTCTTTCACGAAAACAAGGAGCTCATGATGGAAACTGATGCCCCAGCCGACTCCAGGCTTGCTCGGTCCCACGGAATCGCTGCCACTGACCACGACGGAGAGTTAGTTCATATCTTCTCAAACCAAAGGCTTGGAGGCAGTGGGGCAGTAAACATTAAATGGAATCAATGATTTTGCTGTGCTTGGGCAGCCTCTTACCAGACAATATCGATGCCTGCTTGCATCAGAGCCTTGACACTCTCGACGGCATTCTCGATCGATCCTTTCCCGGCGGCAAGTCCCATGCAGGCACAAAGGCGCTTGCACTCATCTTCTCCGGCGAGATGTTGAACTCTGTCATCGTTCAAAAACTCCTTGGATATGTGCATACCCGTAGCGGTCATGCTGCCGGTAGCGGCGAGAGTTGGGCAGCACCAAGCATTGTTCACCTTGTACGCCTCAATCAGCTCATTAGTTGGCAGTGCATCAATGAAAGTATGGGCGAGACCATCCACACCAGCTTCCAACATGTCCATGGTCTCGCCAAGACTCATGGCGTGTGCGACAACCTTAAGGCCTCTTTCATGGGCTGCCTTGACAATGGAAGCCTGGAGGTTCTTGCTTGGCAGTGGGAGGTCCCACCCCAGAGTTACCCCAGACTCATGGAGGAGCTTGATATAGTCAGAGCCTTGCTTTATGCGGCCGTCAACATACGCGGCTGCCTCTTCAGTAGACTTCAATTTGACCCAGGTCTCTGACGCGGCGAACGCTTCAGGAGTTTGGACAAAATCGGTTATGAGCTACATGTGAAGACATCAGTCAACTTAGTTGCCTACCCAGATTGGCTGCCGGTTCACACTTACCTTCATTGGGTAGCCGCCCTCGATTGTGGCTGCCAGACCTGATGTTTTGAAGTCGGCGTATTTCCTCCCGGATGAAGACGCGGCACATAAGCTCTTCAGCTTACAGACAAACTCGGGCTCGTTGTGCATGTCGAGAACGGTCGTGATGCCGTATTTCAAGGCTGTTGTGAGGGCCGTCTCGTCTCCCATCCAGGCATGGATGTGGCAATCAATAAAGCCGGGCAGCAATGTGTGCCCTGGCTTCGACATGATCACCGTTTCCGCTGAAACTTTGGGGCAAGATCCCGTTCCAACGGACATGATCTTGCCACCTGAGACATGAACGTAGGCATTCTGAAGAACATTTTCTCCGGTAAATACCTGCACATCCCGAATCAAGAGAGAAGGAGGCGTTGACTGAATCATGTCCTGATTTCAAGGGTGATGCACTGGGGATAGTTGCCGAGGATGCTTAGGTAGGTGCCGTGGGGTATTGTAGAACATTACGATGGGAGCACGCACCTTTTAAGTGTTGGATGCACCTATTACGAAGCTCCCTGTCGGACTCCTCAGTGCAGAGTCGGTCTTATCTCAGGAGACAATGATGCTCTGCCTCCCACGTTTAGTTGTGTTATGGCTGTGTTATTTCCGTTGGGTTGCTCAGAAGTCCACCCCCACCGCTTCTTTGACCAGGCTCTGCCTCCCACTGTGGCACCAAGTGCCGAAGTCCTAACCCACTCAGGCAAGCCTGTATCATCAGTGCAGTCCTTCGTGGGGCGAACACTCCCTCTCCAGCGCCCGCACGCACCATGGTTGCGCTGGATGAACCCCTATTGTCCTATCCGGACAATATCTCTCCCCGGAAAAGGCAACCTCGTACACGGACTCCAGGGAACCCGAACGTAACCCCGCCTGGCGATCGGTGACGACGCGTGATGATGTGGTCCGTGTCAGAAAGATAGATTGCCCTATGTCTTATCTTCAGTGGTAGCATGATTCATCACGTGCATCGAACCCAAGTGCCGCGTTGTGGATAAAGGTACACGCCCAGACAGTGCAAATCATCCGTCCTTCCCGTGGACTGGAGAATATGGCTAGCAAACTCCCTTCAACACACGCGACTGGGCATCGTCCCATCCAGCAGCCCCGGCCCCAACCAGCACCGGCCTCCAAACAGCTCAGCTGCGTCAATTGTCGGCGGAAAAAGGTCAAATGCGACCGAGGACACCCATGCAGCCAATGCACCGCCTATGATGTCCGGTGCGTCGTGCCTCAGCGAAGAAGCCCCTGGCCGGCCCGGAGAAGCAATTTGAAGGCCGCCAAGCCTGCTGCCTCCGACTTCACCTTGGACGCCGACGATGATAACGACCAGCTGTCAACGACAGAACTATCCTGGCCTTTCCCACATAGCTCTGGGTCCAGTTTCTGGGACTCCGAGGAGGCACCACCAGAACAATCACCGAAGACAAGACAAGGGTCTGGTCTTGGTGGGACGTTCTGGGAAGCCATCTGTTCCGAAGTCGACGGCTTCGGGTATGATTTGGACCATGCCGACTCGGCGAGAGCCCCGATGGAAAGTCCCAGCAACCCCTCTGACGCCCTCACGTTCAGGGGTATGGATTGGCTCCTAGCACCACCTCCGAGCCCGACGCTACGAGTTGTTATGCACGATTCGAACGCGTCACCGTCCGCCATCCAGATATTATCAGACATATTCCTCTCCAACATCGAACC
This sequence comes from Ascodesmis sphaerospora, assembly GCA_027569015.1. Taxonomy (NCBI): domain Eukaryota; kingdom Fungi; phylum Ascomycota; class Pezizomycetes; order Pezizales; family Ascodesmidaceae; genus Ascodesmis; species Ascodesmis sphaerospora. Next base: position 29,722 of record JAPPUR010000054.1, on the reverse strand, counting down.
CGTCTTCAAGATCCTCCACCGCCCCATGCTACGGCAGGTTGTGACGGAAGATACCACATGGCCCCAATCCCTGTCGCCCTTAGGAGTGAAATCGCGTCGCGCCCTCTTGTCTGCCGTCTGCTTCGCTGCCACGACGAGCATGTCGGAGGACGATTGTCTGGAATTACTTGGCGAGCCCAGATCCCATGCGGTCCACGACTGGCGCCGAGAGGCTGAGTCGGCTCTCAGGGCCGCCGATCCGTTTTCTACATCTGACTTCACCGTGCTCCAAGCCCTTACTATTTACGCGGTACGTCTGCCACACCACGGCAAAAAGCAAGAGCTATAATACTAACAGATCCATGCCACCAGATGGCTATCCGGTGCCATGATGTCAGTCGAAGGACGTTTGTGCTCGTAGCCATCACCATACGTCTCGCACAGGCTGCCGGCGTGCACCGAGAGGAGCTCATCACACCCTACAGCGTGTTTGAGCAAGAGATGAGACGGCGACTCTGGGCTCAACTGCTCGTCCTGGACATGCGATGCGCGGAGGACAGGGGCATGGAACCTGTCATCTCACCGACGCAGTACGACACGGAATTACCCGCGAATGTGAATGACGAGGACTTTGCTCTGCATACAACCGCGCCGCTCATTTCTCGGCGTGGCACAACCCAGATGACCTACTCGCTCGCAAGTGCTAGGGTTGCTGTGCTGGCAAACGTCGTCAGCTGCGGCCACGATACCCCAACGTCAAATTGTAGCGTCCCAAGCCTTGAGGAAAAGATGCAACAGATAGTCAATGGCATCGAAGACCTCGAGTTTATGTTTCCAGGTGGCGAGTGGGACGGCGAGGACGACGAACGTTCCCTGCACTCCCATGGCGCTCACATGCTGGTTCGGGTCATCACGTTCAAGCTCTGGCTTTATCTGCACTATCCCGTCTATGCTCGTTTTTCGGCCTTCCCAGCAACTGTTGCAGAGGAGCCCCGGATTGCGGTTCTGGCGACCTCCACGCTGCTGCTTCTCGAGAAGCTTGAGGACGACCAAAGGCTTTCGCGGTTCACCTGGTTCTTATCGACCTTCATCCCTTGGCATCCACTGGCTGTTGCCCTGGCCAAGATGTGCTCGCAAACCGATGGTAGCGTGGTCATGAAGAACTGGCCGCTCGTTGCGAGGGCATATAGGAAATGTGGCCGCCTGATTGCTGACGGCTCTTCCGGGACCCTCTGGCATCCCATCAAGAGTCTCTTCAAGAGGGCGCAGATATCAATGATGGCTGCTCAGTCGGCAGTCATTCAGCCTTCATTGGGCGTGGCGGGGGCATGTGGTGAAGATGAAGTGTTTGCCTGGTTGAACGATGGAGATGAGGACAGGGATAGGCAGACAGAGAGGCATGAAGGGAAGGTTGACTGGTCGTTTGACACACCGTGTTTCTTCTTCTATTAAGGCCCCACCACTCCGTACCTCTCAGTTAGATCTAGATTCTATATACACTTGGCAAGTTCTCCCTAAGTCCTACGCACAATGTTGCAGCGATGAGATACTGGAAAGGTAGCAAAGTAATTCAGGAAGGCCATGGACTCCGGGGTCGTCTCTGGTGCCAAGCTCGTGCCTGGGCTACAATCTCGAAAGAAATGCGCCGCAGCGAGGCGGACCTCCATCAGGCCGGCATGAATGCCAATGCATGTGCGTGCCCCTGTTCCGAACGGCGCGTAGACAGCTTTAGCATCTGCCGGCATTTCCGCCTCAGGGAACCACCTTTCCGGTTTGAACCTTTGCATGTCAGTCAGTTTGTCACGTTGGTGATGAATCTACCCTTGGAGAGACCAGGGTTGCAGCCATACTTACATTAATGCATCCTCGAAAAGATCCTCCTTCCTGTGCATGGTGTACGACTGGCAACTAATGGTCATCCTCTCGGGAATGGCGAAGCCTTCAACCGTGGCGCCTCCCTTCGGCACAAGACGGGGAAATGCGCCCTGTGCCGCTCCAAATAAACGGTTCGTCTCGCTGATTGTCGCATTGAGCCAAGGGAGCTTCTCAACGTCTGCATCATCAAAGTTTTCCGGCAACGTACTTGTCTCTTCTTCAAGGGTCGCTTGTAGATGGGGCCGTGAGAGCACAGCAAAGACCAGGTAAGAAAGGGTAACGGCTGACGTGTCTGTTCCCGCTACCGTGAAGTTGCCGGCCTCGTTCTTGATGTCGAAATCACTGAGGGATTCGTTCTTCTCGACAGCGGCGAGGGCGTCTCCGAAAATGGTCTTGCTTCCTGTTTTGCTACTCTGTCGGCTGTTCTCGACAGCACGGGAGGCGTAGTCAATGACCATGTCCCAACCACGGAACGCTCTCTTGCAGAACGGATGCGGAATCCACTTTCCGATGCTCTTGATCAAGGGAAGCTCGGCCGCAAGCCCAGACGCTTGCATGTAGATTTCTAGGCACTTGATGAAGTCGTTCTTCTCTTCCTTGTCTAGCATGTTCCAAGACTCTCCGAACATCATCTGCCCGGAGATATCTGAAGCCATGAAGGTGAACCACTTGAGAACATCCGCCTTGCCGTGGTCATCGAGGTCTTTCTTGATTTTTATGGCCGCCTTTTTGGTGATTGAACGAAAGATACCCTCCCATTGCGCTCGCAGTTGCGACTTACTGAACGCGCGTGCAAAGATTTTGCGCCTTCGACCGTGCTCCGCAAAGTCTGACATTGAAAAGAGACCGGGCGTAGGGTGACCTCCAAAGGCCACATACCATTCGTGTTTTGGAAATCGTGAGCTCACTGAGTAAATCTGCTTGAAAGCATCACTTGTGGCAGCAGAGATCTCTTTGGGGCTGAGCCGGACTATGGGACCGTACTTTGCGTGGAGGTCATGGACGTAGTATATCCTCCGACCACAGATGGTGTGCCATTTGAGAACATAGTGAGTGAATTGAGTGTACCAAGGACCAGGTATCCTCTTCAAAGGTGAAGTAGATGCTCGAACGAGAACCTATGGGTTTAGGGAATGTAAGCAAGAGTCTCGCAATTCAACAGGCGTGGTCCGGGAGCTTGGCACGAGACTCACCCTGGCCAAGGTTGTCGCCACCAGAATGGCGCCGCAGGCAATAATAAAACTTAAGCTCAAGAGAACAGCCATTTTATACCTTGTCCGGTTGTTGTGGTAAAGAGAAGGATGGTGATCGTGCAAATGCAGTCCCTTCTGCGTGAGGTGACTGCGAACTGACGGGTGGCCCGTAGTTGATCTATTTGTATGCCTACTTAGCCAAGACAACAACCACCAATAATTGTCTTACTTCTCGGGTCCTTGCATATGAGCCACAGTTGATACGTTCATGACCTACCGAATGAATCGATGAAGTCACTATCAAAAGTGTTGGGGCTTCGTGGGGCCCGGACAATACAGTCGGCGCAATGATCCACTCTATTGTCCGCGATCTGCGGCCCGCTGTGGATACGACTCGGCCAGATGTTTGCTCCCGTATTTTCCGAGAGATCAACCAAAGTCCGAGACCATGACACCTAGATGCCTATCGGTACTACGCAAGCAGCTACAAAACATGTCTTTACCCCCTTAAGGCGTCTCGTAGTCGAGCTACTTTGGCAGCCCCACATACCTTGACACCACCTAACGCAGACATGACACTCACGAAACCTGATGGCCTTCGAATCGCCATCATTGGCGGAGGTATTGCCGGTCTCGCCGCCGCCTGCATCCTTCGCCAAAAGCACTCTGTAGTGATCTACGAGCGTGACCCTGCCCCAGCGCCGGAACGTGGAACCGCCATCGGTATCGGGCCCAACGGGAGCAAGCTTCTACAGAGAAGCTTCGGGATCTCTGCTGAGAAGCTACAGGCCGTCAAATGTAATGGTACCCGCACTCACTCGGTGACTGGGGACATTATCCGAGAGGTCGGGGATATGACAGCTTCTTTCGATTCGGACTGGTTGCTCATTCACCGTCAAGATCTCAAAGATCAGCTCTTGAAGCTTGCCACGGCAGATACCGAGTCGTATGGTAGCGGTGAACCGCCCAAGCTGGTTTATGGTGCCGAAGCCGAGAAAGTTGATCCCGAGGCAGGAAAAGTCTGGTTCAGGGACGGGTTGGAGATCCAAGCAGATGTCATCATCGGTATGTTTTGCAGTTGAGACCATTTACCTAGTGACCGCTTACCCGGGGATTTGTCCAGGCGCTGATGGCATCCATTCGGCCGTTCGTCCATGCATCACCAAAGCGAATCTGCTCGCGCAACCCACGGGAGTCTCCCTGTACAGATTCACGGTCCCGATCAAAGATGCCCTTGCCGTCCTCGACCACGTGCCTCAGCCGCTTGATCCCGCCGCCGGAGGGTTTGTCAACGTCTTCCTGGGCGGCGATGGCTCCCAGAGGAACATCGTAATGTACCCGTGCCGCAACTTTGAGCTCCTCAATGTGGCATGTTGCGTTCCTGACAATCTACTTGTGAATGGAAGTGTCGAATCGTGGAGGGCGACAGGTGAGGTGTCTGAGATGCTGCAACAGTTCGATAATTTCCCCAAGTGGATTCTGGACATCATGAGGTACGTGATAGTGGATGTCTTACATCTATGCACCAAGGCCATTACTTAACAATGACCAGGTCCCTCACGGATTTGAAACTTTACAAAGTCCAAGACATGGATCCTCTTTCCCAATATGTACGTGGCCGTGCCATCGTGATAGGAGATGCGGCGCATCCCATGACGCCCTTCCAGGGCCAGGGCGCGAATCAAGCCATCGAGGACGCAGAGGGGCTCAAGTTGCTGTTACAAGATGGCCTCAGTCGCGAAGGAGTTGCAGCCCAGCTGAAGATCTGGGAATCTGTCCGCAAGCCAAGGGCATCGCAGGTGCAGCTCAACTCCCGCTGGGCAATCGGGTTATCGCCGCAGAAACAGTCGGAGCGAATGCACTATAACTGGACATACGATGGAATCCTTGCAGCTCTAGATGAGAAAGAATAGAGGAGTGAATATGATCTTAAGCCTTGATAAATCCTTAGAATCATAAAATCTGGCAATGTTCCTTGGCCCGCTTGCCCGGTTTGGATGGACCAAATTGTGCTACTTCTTTCCAAAGGTAAGCAGTGCGATGGAAGATGCTGGGAGATTAAATCGCCCGCCAGTGACCTTTTCATCCTTCACATCCCCTTCCGGCCTACCAGAGAGAGTCTCAAAGCTCTGCCCAGCCCAAGTACTACAAAGATCAGCACATATTGCCTGACATAGGACGGCGGGACGGCCATGACTTACAGTCCTGTATGTGCTGTCGTCTTCTCCGACCGCAGGAGCTTCAGCGTGGCGGGAGTATCTGTGTCAAGGCCGGCGAGGTTCACGTTGATGCTCGGCTTCTCTCCCTCGCCAAGATACACCTGGGCGTTGAGCACCACAACACGAGCGAGCTGCTGTTTCTCCCAGATGCCATACGCGGTAAGGGTTATGTTTGACGTCGGGATCTCGGCGACGTAAGAATGGCCAGATTTCCCAATGACCTCGTTAACGATCAGCAGCGCGTAGTAAGAGGGCAGAATGTGTGGGTGGGTGATGTTCAGCCCGTCCTCTGAGTCGTCGGTCGGTTGTATGGCGTTGTAACGGAAGCCCTTGCCCTGGTGAAAGTGCACTCTCTCCACTCCTGATGAAGCTGCAAGAAGCATCCAGTCAGCGGCCCAGAGGGCGCTCTCTACCGTATTGCTCAGCCCTGGCTGACCATGACTGTTCTTCGCATTAGATTTGGCCGAGTCTGGAGCTCAGTGGTTTTCACTTACTTGGCATACGAGTTCGTCTCAGCCTATTGCATGCAGATTAGTCTGTGTTTTGTCATCTCATCCATCCGAGAACTTACTAGCAGATACTTCAAGCCTGAGGCCCGAACAGCAGATCGCTGACTGGTCCTGGTGGTAAAATTTGCGCGGACACTAATCTTGTCCATCAACTCTCCAGGTCGGACGACGCGATGGGGATCAAACACCCCAGAGTATGAGTGCTCTGAAAACTGCGAGATCTTGCACTTGAGTCCAGCATCGTCGAGCAAGCCAGCGACAAGCGGGCCGGCTGGAGTCCATTCGGGGGCCACGAAGCTGGTGAAGGCACCAGGCGACAGGGTGGGCTTGCCGGAGCCTCCACAGCCAAAGTCAATTTCCTTGCTGATGGCTCTTGCGAACTCTAGCCAAGTAGTGGTGTAGTTGAAGACGTCCCATTCGCGGCCATAGGTGCCCTTAGGGAACATTCGAGATGTGCCGTAAAAATCAGGCTCATTGCCAATCTCAACGTTGACAAGCTTCACATGCTTTGTGAGACGTGCACGCTCGCCTTGAAACGTCTCAGCCAGCAGACGAGCCTGAGCCACAGTCTCGGTCTTGTTGAGATACTTGAGGTTGATCCCCCACATGAAGGAAGTACCAGTGGGTAGGTTGCCTGACAGGGCATAAAAGTCACGCCCGATGTAGTTGTGGTCCGCCTCTGGGTTGGGGACTTCCTTCGTGGGCTCTGGGAAGGTCGAGTTCATGATCTCGATTCCCAGGTCGACGGTTGAACGGTCTTCAGAGTTGGCACCCACACGTAGAAATGGCAAGTGGCCCGTTCTCTCGCCCAGGTTGCGTAGGAGTTGGTTAAAGTACTCGTTTGGCTTTCCGACTCTCTGACCAGCCCAGTCGGGCCAGCGGTCCATCTCAATGCTGAAACCGGCGAGGTGAGGGGAGAGCTTCTCTGCCCAAGCTGGCTTCTCGCTGGGTAGATGAAGTTTCAAGTCGTATGAGTTTCCGGCAGCCAAGCCATGGCTGGCAAGAGAAGAAAACAAGACGGCCTGAACCACTTGACGATGCATGTTGAGGGTTTAATGCAGAGGATGATAGCTGTGGTCTGGGGAACGGAGCCAGTCAATGATGGGCTTTCCCCCAGATTTTATATCTCTCAGGCTCTCTCTTCCAAGTATGAGCAGTCTATCTCCAGATCCCAACTCTGGTGATGCCTCCCCATGGGGTCCGGGGAATCTGGAGCCATGGATAGAGAGGTCGGTCAGCTCTCCGTGAACAACCCCACCACCAATGACCGGTTGATTCTGCGCATTGATGTTTTTTTTTATGTCGATCATCTTAGAACACCATATCCCCGGCCACAGCAGACTAACATGTGTGAAGCCAGTCACCGGCTTCGTTCCCGGGTTGATACAAGCATGTTCGTCCTTATGGAACTCAAACAATGGTTCCTCGGCCGCCCCCACGCGCTAGTCTAGACTACTAGCTAAGCCTTTCGAGGACTGGTTGAGGATACTTGGAGATACCTTCCGTATTATTTCCGCAACTCCCGTATATTGGTGCCGATGGCATCGCCTCGGCTGTTGCTAGCCGCGCGCGCGCTTGGGCCTCGAGCTAGGAAAACTAGAAAAAGTTTAAGCAGGAGACGGGGGCAAGAGAGCGCATTATTACTTGAAATATTGGACTTGGCTGGGGAGCCGGAGAGCCACAAATGAGGCACGAGACCGAGGGACTGCAGACATGAAAATCGATGTGTTCTTGGGCGTTGATCTTCTTTCAGTGTCCTTTTACATTTACATACTGGCCTTTGGGTTCATGGGTCTTGCCACAGCGTCCGGGTTACTAACTAGCATATGCGCTGTGGTGACGACGTTATGATGTGTTGACAGTGTGTTCTTTGTTATAGTTGAAGCCCAGCCCTTGATGGGTTAACTGAGCCACAAGATCGCGCCGTGGTGACGTCTTGTTTTAGAATCTGCATCATCCGGAGCCATTTCCACCTTAGAAGGTATGAATTCAGTACCAAGTCACGTGCCCACTTATATTGATTGCCGATGCTAAAAGCCGTCGGTGCCGAGACGGAACTCAAGTATACGGGATGTCACGGACATACCGCAGGGTTGCAGTTCTTTGTGCAAGATTATCCAATACTTTGGTAACCATAATCCCCCATGGGGAAGGAGTTTTGCCCCTGTGCATGGCCACATGAGCCAATCTCCGCATTGTGAATCGGCCAGGTCTCCGAGTTTCGCCTCTTTATGTGACATTTTGGATGCACGAGTGAGGAGAAATGACTTTGAACCATCAAGGATAGTAGAGTCAAAGTGGATTTTGATTGTCGTCATGAATGGTTGGAAGTCAGTGGTCTCTACGCACGACTTCTCTCGATCCGAGAAGCAATGCGTTGAAACTGAGCCCCTAATGAATCACCCTGAGCATTCGTAAAAATTGAATAACAGCCGCCAAAAGGGAGAACTAGGATAAAGATTAGACGCAATTCTCGTTCGGGTGTCCGAGTTTAGGATCTGCGCCTCGTGGAATGGGTGGCCATGATTCGGTCAACAACCCGAGGCAGGACACCATTGTTGTGGCCTGCTGGATGCGGACAGACAAATCAGAGCCCATTGATAGGTCTGTACCTTGGCTAGAACTTCTGCTAGCCAGAGAAAACTGTCGATAATCCGGGCATCACTCCGAATGTACACACCAGGAGCAGGAGCAGACTAGGCCTTTGGAGGCAAATTAGGTGGGCCAATCTGCTATATGGAACGCAACTAGAGTGCTCTATTACTAACACAGTCTAAGAAGAAGATGGGTGAGGAATTGCTTTTGACTCTTGATCTGAGTTTTCTCCGCAAAGTCAACTCACTTATATCTGGGGCCCCATCGCCGACTGCCATGGATGAGTTCGACTTCTAGACAGAGTTAACATTAAGCCTTATCTCTGGTTCAAACACAACTCCAACACCAAGCGACCTACTCCATCTTATCAACTGTCGAAAAATCATACGCCATGGGCTTCATTGCTCGTTTCCTCCGGGCCATCGTACGCAACGATGCGATGCGCCACGACCCCGACGAGATCTACTCCTGGAGGGTCATTGCCCTTGTCTGCTCTGCTTGCTTCGGTGGCATGCTCTTTGGCTGGGAAACTGGCGCCATTGGTGGCGTCCTGGCCATGGAAGACACGCAAAAGCGCTTTGGCTACGCTGACGCATCGGATAAACACAAGGCCACCCAGGACCAAAACATTGTCTCGACCTTGCAGGCAGGGTGTTTCCTGGCCTGCTTTCTTACCTCGTGGCTTACAGAGAAGTTTGGCCGCCGATGGTGTCTGATTGCTACTGGAGCGCTCACGACGGCCGGTGTCATCTGCCAGGCTGGCTCAACCGTCAAGGGAATCATCGCCATCATGTATGTTGGGCGATTCATATCCGGCCTCGGAGTTGGAGCGGCGTCGACTCTTGTTCCTCTTTACGTCTCGGAATGTGCCCCTCGAGCTATTCGTGGAGGCTTGATCTGTAAGTCAAAGGATGAATTTTGTCCAGACCCGGTACGGAGATGCTGATAATGTCAAACAGCCTTCTACCAACTCTTCATCGTTCTAGGCGTCATGCTCGCCTTTTGGTACGTACCAAAGAAATAACGCACATGGATCTTCATCTTAATCTCTCTAACAGGACTAACTATGGATGCCTTCTCCATGCCACCGCCCCAGCCATCTACATTGTGCCCCTGTCTCTCCAGGCACTTCCTGCAGTGTAGGCGATGAGTTGTCATAAACACCCAAGGAGATGCTGACGTTTGATAGCCTCTTGATTATTGGAATGTTCTTGTCCCCGGAGAGGTACAACCATATAACCTGCATGATCATTTTTTAGCAGTGCTAACAACAGAATAGCCCTAGATGGTGTGCCAAGCAGGACGACTGGGAACGAGCCACGACTATTCTGGTCAACCTACGAAGGTACGACAGGTCTTTGCAAACTTGCTAGTGCGCATAGCTGAACTATTGGACAGACTTCCCGCCGAATCCGACTACGTTCGAACCGAAATTCAAGAGATGGCCCAACAACTGGAAGCAGAGCGAAGTCTCATCGGAGATGCCTCGGCTGTGGCTCTTGCCAAGGAGATGTTTCTTATCCCGGGAAATAGGAGGCGCACTTTCATCACAGTCACGCTGATGATCTGCCAGCAAATGACTGGTGTGAATGCAGTGGTGAGTTATTTTTTGCTGCTACCGGTCTAGGTGATGAATGGTATGCTTATACGAGTTTAGAACTACTACGCCCCGCAAATCTTTGGCAACCTCGGTATGACGGGAACAGAGACGTCGCTTTTTGCTACCGGTGTCTATGGAGTCGTCAAAGTGGTCGGCTGCGCCATTTTCTTGGTCTTTGCAGCAGACTCCCTGGGCCGGAGAAGAAGCTTGCTCTGGACGAGTGCCGCCCAAGCTGTCGTGATGTTTATTATTGGAATCTACGGAAGAGTAGAGCCCCCTGTCGCGGGCAAGTCGGTAAGTTCTTTTTTTCCAAGAGGGAACTTTAGCACCTGTAGCGTCTCACTAACTTTGTGATTCAGATTTCACCGTTTGGATATGTAGCGATTACTTGCATCTATCTCTGGGCGGCGTAAGTACCAGCAGAACACCACCAAGGCGAGCTGGCTTGAGCTCACAAATATTAGTTTCTACCAATTTGGCTGGGGTCCCTGTTGCTGGATTCTTGTGAGCGAGATTCCCACCGCGCGGCTTCGTTCCATGAACGTAGCACTCGGCGCAGCCACTCAGTGGCTCTTCAATTTTATCATCGCACGGAGTAAGTGTGGGATATTGTTTTTGTTGAATTCGAGCATGACCTTGCTGACTACTTACCTACCAGCTGTTCTTACGATGCAGCAAACAATGGGCGAAGCCGGTTATGTATGTGCTACTCCTGATCAAGTCCAAGTCCAACTTTACCAGGCTAACCGCAGATGCAGGGAATGTTCTTCATGTTTGGATCCTTTTGTGTCCTCATGGGTACCTTCGTTTGGTTCTTTGTCCCCGAAACCAAGGGGCTCAGCTTGGAGAAGATGGACGATCTGTTCGGCGTGGCTGCCTTGGCTGATAAAAAGGAGGCTGATACGGAGAAGGAAGCAGCTCAGCCCAGGTGCAGTCATGACTTGTGAAGGGGACTGGAGGTTTGATGCAGCTGGGTTGGAGTAGGGCGGGGAGTGTTTCTCTTGGCTGGCCTCTTAACCTCGGGTTATCAAATACGACCATCAGTAGTTAAGGCTCTTGGCTGACACGGTGGCATCCTCTGCCTATCATTCAAGTTGCTAAAGCATGTTCGTCATCTAAGAAAGCAGTTGTGGCACTTTGAGTGGAAGAAGCAGACAGCATCCCCAGTGCTTGAAGCCGGTGGCGACCCTTATGTTGCTAAGCTGGATTGAGGGATGCGAGAAACCAGGCTCTATTGCATGGACAGCCAGCCACTTCCCGAGCGCCTAGCTAAATCAGCAGGGTGAACCCTAGGGCCTGCGGTAAAAACCAATGGGGCATTTTGTAGGAGCTTGACGGCGTTGCAGCCCGCGGGTACGCAATCTTCGCCCAGAGGGTCATGACGTTGGAGGTACTGCGCTGAAGCCATGGTTGGCGGTGACTATGCTGTGCTAGATAAGACAAAGTTGGAGTTGCGGGATGAGCTACACATTGGGGTATTTCGCTGAGCACGCTACATATTTACTGTGTGCAGGCCGTCGAACAAGTCTGGCTCCGCAATGTGCGGCAGGGGAAATGGCTAAGTAAAAACAGCAGGTAGAGGGCTAGTCCAACGATAGGTAGTAATAGGTGTCAGCAGAAGAATATTTGCCCCAATAACGTATCGCGGTGAACACGGGCATAAGAAGGCTCTCAGTATGATATAAGTGGGGAGTGTCAACATGGAGGTTTTCTTGTCAACAATTGGCTGTCCAGATTGGTGCCCAAGCTGCCACCAGCCGTTGACTGACGGCCGAAGCAGAAAGCAGAAGTGACAGCCTGCTTTTCAGCTGCTAGGGACCCTGCTGCATTGGACCGTCAATGTGTGTGGGCTCATTGGCAAATCTGAATTATGATTACCCAGAAAAACTCGTGGTACGGAGTACACACGGGCTGAACAGTAGGCAACTGCCACGTAGTAAATGCACTTGGTCAAAAAGGGAGGCTTCAAAGCAACTCGACCAAACTTGGCCATCGTGCGTGCAGTGACACTGACAACAGGCTGACAAATGCAGGCCAGCGACTCGGAACGAGGGGACTGGATGGGCAATCATTGGCAACCCACTGCATGTTTCCTCGGTTTCCGTTGGGTTGCTCAGAAGTCCACCCCCACCGCTTCTTCGAACCCTTGACCACGCATGTCCCCTCGGTTAGAAGGCGACACGTACCCGGCGCACGCCTCACTATCTATTAATAGTACATGAGTTGCTTCATGTAGGGTGGCAGCCAGGGTGAATGAAGCGGCAAGAAGCGGCATTTTCCCAACCAACGTAGCCGAAGGCTCAATGGTCTTTTACTGCCTGTTACCCAAACCCGTGGCTAGCTACACAAAAGTAGTAATGCACTTTGCCAGCCGAATTGCATATTGTCCTTACTAAGCCGAGTTGGTGAGCTGCGAGGTTATAGGGGCTTGTTACGATTGCCGTACGTTCGAAGGAGGCCGAAGTGTTGGCCAAGAACCAAGCCGTCGTTTATGTATTTCGTCAGCGTATCCGTGGGGGTCAGCCCGCCTCCGGTGTGAGGTTAGGGATACCTCATGCAAAACGGCCTAAAGGTCGCTAGATGGGAAGCATAACTGTATAAATTGCATAAGACATGTATAAATGGCCGCCGAGCTGGAGATACAGTGGTGTACGTGCATATATACGCTGCTTCCTGCGACTCAGTAAATCATAATCTCACTTCTTACATTCCGCCAAGATGCGGCTTCTACACACCAGATCTTATCAGCTTTACGACTTTTTCAACAACCAGCTTCCTCCTTACGCTATTCTATCTCATACTTGGGGAAACAAAGAGGTTACCTATGAGGAGATTCAAGCTGCAAGCAATCCATCTACCTTACCTGGCTTTGCCAAAGTCAGGGGCGCTTGTGCCTTAGCCGCCTCTGAAGGCTTCAGTTTCATTTGGATCGATACTTGCTGCATAAACAAATCAAGCAGCTCAGAGCTTTCAGAGGCCATTAACTCTATGTATATATGGTATCGCATGGCTACCGTGTGCTATGCATACCTGGCAGATGTCAAATTTCGATCAGAGGTAGGTTGTAGTCCTCCAAACCTGACCACCAACGCTTTATGTTCATGATTAACGAACCAATCAGACTTCGCCTGCTCCATCCACTCTATTCGGATCTGAAGCCAACCTGTTCCCTAAACGCAGCTTTTTGGATTTTAAAGAGTCTGAATTTAGGAACAGCAGATGGTTTAGAAGGGGATGGACACTTCAGGAGCTCATTGCTCCCAGCAAGGTCATCTTTTATTCTCATGACTGGAACCTCCTTGGCAGCAAAGTATCACTGAGACCTTTGATTTCCAACATCACAGGTATTGAAGAGGCCATACTTACAGGTAGCAGTAACCTTGATTTTGTATCTGTAGCTCGCAGAATGTCCTGGGCTTCTAAGAGAAAAACTACAAGGATAGAAGATATGGCCTATTGCTTGATAGGCATTTTCTCGGTCAATATGCCCCTTCTATACGGTGAAGGCGAACGGGCATTTGTTCGCCTACAGGAACATATCATTGCTACGAACAACGATCAGTCCATCTTTGCCTGGACAATTTCTGAAAAAGCAGCAAAACAGAAACTGCTTTACGGGCTGCTTGCCTCTACCCCCAAGGCTTTTGCCAACACTGGCAAGCAGGTATCGCTCTTATCACCGATTTACCGAAGACGGCGAGCTATCAAAGCTGTCAACAGTACTTTGGAGGTTGGAGTCCTTTTACGGCAACATGAAGTGGCAACCGAACCAGACGATGCATTTTGGGGTGTTACTGGGTTTAAAGACAACACAGTAGACTCCTGGCGGCCTATTTTCTCGGCTGTACTTGACTGCCAGATGGATATCGCTGGCGATTCCTGGGCCGGCATCAAGATACTGCTCCTGAACCCGCAAGATGGAAGAGATGGCAGAATATTTGCACGGATTAACCCTGACGTTCTTCTTAACGTATCACTAAAGGGAGGTGTTATGAGCAACCATGCTTATCATGCCATACATGGCGGCCCTTTCCCTTCGCAAGAGTGGCCGGCATCCTTGATTAGTACGTTTCAGACCCATAGAGTAACATGGCTCAGACTGTGACTAACCAGTAGTGTTCTAATATTTCTAGATGGATATATCCTCAGTTGGAAACGTTTCTGGTATAGTCGCACGCCGTGGGACTTGGAAACGATTTCAGTCCCTCACTCTCCGCGATATCCTCAACCTCGAGGATTTAGCATCCATTTAGACGACAACCTCTTCACAGTTGCCTGCTTTCCAGAAAACCGGTGGTTTCACTACGACAAGATCTTATTGCTACGCCATGATACGCAGCCCACGACACAACATATGCCTAGCGTGCGTTTGGGGTATCAAGAGCGCACAATTACTAGGCCAATGGACGATATCCCTAGCGGGATCAGAGAATTGAACCAAATTTCGAGAGTAGAGGGCATTCTGCAAATCGAGACGAGGAAAAAGATTTCAAGTCCTTTGGCACTAATATTAGGTGTTAGGGTTGAGTGTTCATTTAGAGGACGGGTATGGGATCGAGAACCGTGGTGTAGGCTCATTGCTAGCGAATTTGGAACAAGCCCCAGCGATGTTAATTATCAGATTAACTGGAGGGAAACCTACTGGTCGGAGGGTAGATCTCAAAATCTACGGGCAAGTGTGGAAAAGGCTGATAGTACTGGGCTATATCAGGTGAAACTGGAATTTCTTTAATAAAACTAATAAATCAGTAGTGCATTTCGGGCTAGGGTTAGCCACTATGGTTAGTGGTGGCCGCGGGTCTTAGTGAAATTTTCCTCGCTTTGAAAAAGTAGCTTTAAAAAATTCTAGAAATATTACCTTTATAATATATAGGGCGTAACCTATATTATTAGATAGCCCTATTACTTATAAAAACCATTAGTTAAGCTACTAATAGTTTTTTTCTATAAGAGAATTTTTTTATATTAATAAACTATAGGGTAGCTAATAGTTTTTTTTTTAATTAGCTAATAGTTTTTAGAAAAGAGGGTTCTAATAGGGTTAGGGTTATAAAAAGAAGCTATATATAACTTTAAGTTATAAGGGTTTTAAAAATAAAATCTTTTTTCTTATAAGATTTTTCTAAAATTAATTATTAATTTTTAAAAATAATTAAAAGAAATTTTTAATAAGGTAATTAATATAATTAGCCCTATATTAAAACTCCCTAATTATTATTATAACTTAATTACCTAGCTATATTAATTACTTTATTAATTATAACTAAGGTAATTCCTTAGTTAATAAGCTTTAATTTTTATTTTTTTTTTATTTATTTTTTTATAAAAACTTTAATTTTTTTTAATTATTTATTTTTAATTATTTATTTTTATTTATATTTTAATTACTTATAAGCCTTATAGCTATAAATTATTTTATTTATATTTTTATTTTTTCTCTTTTAATTTATAAGACTTATAAAATTATAATTTTTTTTAATTAAATTTAATAATATCTCTATTAATAACCTTATTAGCTTTCTCTCTAAGAAATTAAATTTACCTTAAAGTAAGCTATTAAGCTTAATTTTCTTTAGGGCTAAAAAAACCTTATAAGGCTACTTAAGCTTATTTCTCTAAGCTTTTTTATTTTATAACTTAGAGAGCTTATATAATAAGGCTTTTATTATACCTTTAAGCCTAATTATTTTTATATTAGCTTTAAGCTATAATAAATTAAAAAATACTTATAAGTCTTTTATAAGGTTTAATAAAAAAACTAAGATAATTAGCCTTTGAAAATAATAAACTTATAGCTTTTTATAGCTATTAAAAGCTATTAATAAGCTAATATAACTTATTAATAGCTCTTTAAGTAAGGGCCTTATAATAAATACTTTAAGGTCTTATTAAAAAGTAATAGCTTTAAAGTTTCTTTTTTTTAAAAGCTAAGATTATTTTTAAGGCCTAAGTCTTAATTATTAAAAATAAAAAAACTAAGATTATAAAATAATTTAATAACTTTATTACTCTTAACTTTTAGCTTTAAAGACTAAGATTAATAAGATATTTAATTAATTTTAATAAAAAAAAGATTTTTTAAGAAAATTATTTTTTTTTAATTTTTATTTAATTAAAAAATCTTTAAAAAAAACCTTTAAGCTAAATTATTTCTTTTTTTTATAAGCTTTTAAAAAGCTTTTATAAAAAGCTATAAGTCTTATAGCTTTTAATAAGATTTCTTTAAATACTTTTTTTAAGGTTAATTAATAAGATATTTTATAATTAATAAAAAAGCCTTTTAGCTATAAGTATAAAAAGACTATATAAGACTATTATATTATAATAATAAAATAACTTTTAATTTATATCTTTTATTATCTTAACTTAGAGCTTATAAAGAGATTATTTTTTAAAATAAGCTAATAATAACTAACTAGCTATAAGGCTTTTTTTAATAACCTTAATAACTTAAAAAAAAGCTTAGCTCTTAGCTAAAAGTAATTTCTTTAGCCCTAGGGTTATAAAGCTTTATATAAGAGCATAGCTCCTAGATAGAATAAGGCTAACTAATTAGCTAAACTATAGCCTAAAATTATATAATTCTAGCCTAAATAAGAATCCTATAATTAAGCCCTCTTAGAGGACTTAGTAAATTAAAGTCTTATATATAATAAAGACTTACTTTTTATCTATAAATTTACCTTAATTAAGCTATTAAGGCCTATTATCTTATAATTCTTTAATTTCTTTCTTAATAAATAATTAGCGCAAAGTTAAAATAAATAAGTTATTAAGGGAATTATTATATAGCTTAGAGCTATAAGCTTTAAGGCTATTCCCTAATAGCTCCCTTAAATTAAGGTAAAATAATACCTTATACCTTAATATATTATAATATTAAATAATAATTAAAGGTATTAATAAATTAATAAAAAAAAGCTAGGGATAATATAATTTATAATATAGAGATCCCTAGGCCTAGGCTAAGTATTTATTAAAAATATTAAAAGATATTATTTACCTCTTAAATAAAAACTAATAATTAAATTAAAAAAGATTACCCTCTTTAGATATTTATTATAAAAGAAATTATTTTATAGCTTTATTTTACCTAAAATAAAGATTAAAGTATCTTAATTAAGTCTTAATAGTTTTAATAATAAAAGCTCTATACCTAAAGCCTAAGGTCTTAATAGGCTTAAATTAATAAGGTTTATCTATATAATTATTAATAGCTTTAATAACGCGCTAAAATCGGCTTTATTTATAATAAATAAGTTACCTCTTAACTATTTAAAGAGATTAAAATCCCCTTTATATAATAGCTCTCCCCTTTAATATTAACCTTCTAATTATCCTTATAACTCTTAATTACTTAAAGAGGTTAAAGTCTTAAAGGATTATATTTTTATTATTCTTATTAAAGGAGGTTTAATTATAATTAATAATAATTATTAACTAATTAATTAATTAAAGACTAGCTAATTAGTTAATAATATATTAATATAATTATAATAGCTTTCTAAAATAACCTTTAATTAATAAATTAAAATAGCGCGGCTAATACTTATTAATAGGCCTTCTTATATAGCTAAGATAACCTTATTAAAGAGCTTTATAAGCTTCGCAAGGACGCTAAAAGCGCCTATAATTAGCTATAAGAGATAATATTATATAGAGCTATTTAGAGTATTATAATAAGTATATAGCTTACCTAATTAAAGGTTTAAGTTAAACTTATTATCTTTAAATATAGCCTTTTTTTTATTTACTTAACCTCTTTTTACCTAATTATAATATTAATAAAAGGATTAATTTTATTAAAAAAAAGCTTTTTTTATTAAAAGCCCTTAAAATAAAGCTTAAGAAATATAGCTATCTCGCCCTAGAAGAAATTATATTCCTCTTAGGCTTAAGAGTTAATATTAATAAAAATATAAGCCTATATAAGGCATAGCTTATAACTCTTATTATAAATATTAATACCTTTTAGAATACTAAATAAAAAGATTAAAGAAGACTTATTATAGCTAGCTAAGATCTAGCTATATAGCTATAAGTATAATATTAGAAAATAAAGGTTATTAGCGTTATAGGTTTACTTAGAGGCATTAATACCTAGAGTTAGTATTAGAGTTTTATAAACCTAAAAAGTATTAGCGCTAGGGCTTAGCGCTAAATTAAAACTTAGTAGTAAATAAAAGTTAATAGGTTTAATTAATTAAACCTATCTAATTAAATATATAATATATATATCTTAGCTTATATAAATATATAAATAATAGTAATTTTAATAATAATTTTAATAATAAATTATAAAAGAAATATTTTAATATTTTATTATTAAAAAAGCTTATTAAGATCTTTTGGCTTTAATTTATTAAAATAATCCTAATAAAGTTATAAGCGAGAATAATAATATAAAAAATAAAAATAAAAAAAAATATAAATAGCTATTTTAAAGGCTTTTATTAATAATATAAAAATCTTTATATAGCTAATAAATTAATTAGCTAAAGTCTCTAAGAGGGACTATAAGTAATTACTATAATATACTTATAAGACTCTTAATAAAAAAGCCTTTATAATAAAAACCTATAATTAATTATAAGCTATAAAGTTAAGTAATTAATTATATATAGGTATAATACTTACTTAATATATTAAATAATTAATAACTAAGTTATATTACCTATTATAAACTTATTAAAGAAATTATATTATTAGCTTATTAAGTAAAGAATTATTATAAAAAGAGTTTAAGGTATTTATTCTTAGATAATATATTAATCTAAGACTCTAAGAGAAATAAATTAAAAATTAACTTATAAAAATTAAGTAAATTATAAAAAAAACCTTAATATAATACTTTATATATTAAAAAATACTTTATAATATATTAAATAAAAAATAAAAAAAAATAAAATAATTACTTATTATTTTTTTTTATTATTTATAAAATTAAATTAAAAAAAAACTTAAGAAATAAAAATTTCCCTTAAATAAAATAAGAAATATTACTTAAGAGATAAAAAAACTCTAGTTATTCTTTAAGATATAAAGTATTAGCTCTAAGTAAAAATACTTCTAAGAGGGCTCTAAGTACTTATATAAGAGATATAACTTACCCTAGAAAAAAAACTTTAAAGAAAATAACTAAAATAACTTATCTTTATATTACTTATTAAGAAGTACCCCTAATAAAAGATATATAAGTTTAAATAAATTAAATATCCCTATATTAATAGCCTTATAATTATAGCCTTAAAATAAAATAATAATATTATATTAAAAATATAAAAAACTAAGGTATAAAATAAAAATATATTATATTAAGAGCTATATAAATAGCGCTAGCCTTATTAATTAAATACTTTTAAAAATATATAAAAAATATTTAATAAAAATAAATTAAATTAAAATAAAAAAATTAAATAATTTAAAAAACTAAAAAAAATAAAAATTAAACTTAAATCTTTATTTTTATATAAAAAAAAATAAATACCTATAAGAAAAATAGCTATAATATTTATCTTAGTTCTTTAAGGATTTATTAAAAAAAAAGTTATAATCTTAATAAATATAAAAATATAAGTTAATATTATTAGCTTAAGGCTTATAAGGAAGCTTAGTTTTATTTTAATTATAAATTATAATACTATAAGCTTTTAATTATTTAAAGAGAAAAAAATTCCTAAAAGAAATATATATTAATTAATTTTTTTTTATTAATTTATATAAAAGGCTAAGAAAAATCTAAAGAATTTTTATAAGCTTTAAACTTAGGGATAATAATTATAATATTATTATATTAAATTATTTTATAAAATAAAAAAATATTATTATTAATTATATAATTAATACTTAATATTATATTATAATAAGAGAAATAAACTTAAAGTCTTTTACTTAAGAGCTTATTAAAAATAAAGAAAAAGTATATATATTATAAGTTATAATATTCTTAACCCCCGGGGAAATAACCTAAGGGAAAAAAAACCTAGATATTAATTAAACCCTAAAGGTTTAATAAGACCTCTCTATAAAACTCTAAGGCCTTAAAGGCTTTTTTAATAAATAAATAATAAAAGTAATATTAATTTTTTTAAAGGTAATATATAAAATTAACTTAATTAAAAGTAAAGAATTATTATATAGGCTATTATATCTTATAAATAAGATATAATATTAAGCTCTTAGAAAATATATTATTAAGAATATAATTAATAGCTAGATTTAATATTTTATAAGCTAAGTAAAGATATTAATTCTTTTTATTTCTAAGAAAAATAAAGAATTAAGACTTTATATAAATTACTAAGGTCTAAATAAAGTTATTATTAAGAATTAATACTTTTTTTTATTTATTAAAGATTTATTAAATAAACTTAATAATATAAAATAAATCTCTAAAATTAATATCTAAGATATTTATTATAAGATTAAAATTAAAAAAAAAAAAATAAATAAAAAACTATTTTTTATATAAGATATAATTACTTTAAGTATATTATTATACTCTTTAAGTTAATTAATATACTTATTACCTTTTAAGTATATATATATAAAACCCTTATTAATTTATTAAATACTTATTATATCTTATATATAAATAATATCTTAATTTATTTTTAGACTTAAGAAAAATATATTAAATACTTATAGAAAATTCTCTATAAGCTTATTAAGGCCTAGCTTTATAATAAGTTATTAAAATATAATTTTTATTAATAAAATATAAAATTCTTAAGCTATATTATTATATAAGAAAGTATATAAATAAAGCCCTTATAAGTTAAGTCTATTAAGAAATAATTAATATTTATTTTATTTAGAGATATATATATTAGAAAGTCCGGTTAGGCTGAAAATCATATTATATATTATTTTTTCTTCCCCTTTATACTTCTCTAATTATTTATTTATATTAGGCTTAGCTTAGCTAAGGCTTTACTATAATATAGCTAGCCTTTAGCTATCTTATATATAAGGTATTATTTAATATACCCCTTTAGCTTAAAGGTATCGCCTTTATGCTATAAATATAAAGCTTTTTTACTTAAATATATATCTTAAAATTAGAATCCTTTAAACCTAATTATTACTCTCTATTAATACGGCAAGTACTTATCCTTTAGGCGCTTTATTTTTTCTTTTTAGTCCTTATTTTTATATTATATAATTTTCTTTTATTATTTTTTTATCTATAAGGTTATTTTTTATTATATATTTTAATATTATATTATAATTAGCTAAGGCGAGTTATTACTATAGCCTCTTACTATTAATAGCTATTTACTAATAATAGGTAGTAATAGCTTTAAAGACTTATATTACTCTCGCGACCTTATATTTTTTATTTATTTTCTTAATTTAATTTATTTTTTTTTTTTCTTATATTCTCTTATTTATCTTATTAATATAATTCTTTCCTTTTACCTTAATACCCTTAATTACTAATTAGTTTTTATTTTATATATATCTTTTTTTATTATTTTCCTTATTTATTATATATACCTATGCCCTCGCTATTATATCTCCCGCCTATTACTATATTTATACTCCCTATAATTATATATAAGTTAGGTTAATACTAATTTAATACTAATATTAATTTTAAAAACTTTTAGCCCCTTTATAAGCCCTATCTCTAATATATTTATAATATTAAGAAAAATAATTGCCTTATTTATATTATATATAGTAATCCTACTAAGAACCTACTTAAATATATTACCTATAATTATTATAGGTATAAATATAATAATATAAATATTTTATTAGTCTTTTATTAAATTATCTCTTAATTCTTAGCTTCTTAAATTCCTAATAAACTTCTAGGCGCGGCCTAATAGTATTAGAACTTTTATATTAACTTATTTACTTATAACCCTAGCTAAGCTAATCCTCTAGTAAATACTCTCTCTTATATTACCTACTAATATATTATTAAAGCCTTAAATAAATATAATATTACCTAGACCTATATTTATAACTAATTAATTAATCCCCTTAAGCTTATTAATAATATAAGTATATCTTTTTACCTCCTCTAGGAGTAAATAGCTATTTATTCTCTTTTATCCCTCTTAATTATAATATAAGTAAGTCTAAATTAATTATTTACTTTATTATTACTTTTATTAATTTTTTTATAATTTAATAATATTATATATATTTAGTCTAATATAGTAGCTTATATTAGCGCTAATTAGCCTATTTACTTTTATAATAATATTAAGGTTAAGGCCTTTACCTAGGCGCTTACTTACCTTTACTTTATTAAGATTACCCTTATCCTTAATAAAAAGACTAAGGCTATAATAAGATTAAGTCTTATTATAGGTATAATTAATTATATCTTTACTAATTAAATAAAATAGTCTCCCCTTTATATTATTATATATATTAATACTTTTTTTATTTCTTATAAAAAAAAGCATAATAATAATAATAATAATAATCTTTTTATCCCTAATAGAAATAATAATAATAGTAATAGCTCAAGGGGTAATAATAATAATAATAATAATCTTTAAGTATAGGCCCTTATAATTATCTTTTATATTTACTTTTAGTTTTATATTTTTAATTAGTATAGGTTTATTTATCTTAGGAGATATTTTACTTTTTTATATTTAATAAGCCCTATAATAATTTAAGGCTAAATTATATATTTTATATTAAGTTTATTTTAAAGCTAATATTTAGCTATTAATTTAGTAATATATCTCTTTTAGTCTCCCTTTATTATATATTTTCCTTAAGTTTTTATTTTTATTTTTACTTTAATTATATAAAGATATCTATAAGGTATAATTATATAATAAAGTTTATAAATTTATCTATACTTAGGTATTTAATTAGGCTATTAGCGAGTAATTACGCTAATAATATATATATAATATTAACCTTATTTCTTATAATTTCTTAATATAACTAATAGTTATATATATTAATATATTAGAGCTTTATATATAATTAAATTAGCTTTTTTTTTATTAGCTTAATTATTTACTTATTATTATATTAAATAATAATTATTAATAGCAAAGTAGTCTTTTATTAAGGGATTAATAAGGCTAAGTTAACTCTTAGGGCTAAGATTAAGTAACTTATAAATAAAGCTTTTTTTATTATTTATAAGAATACTAAGAGCTTTACCTTTATTATTAAGGTAATTATTATATCTTACTTATTAGCCTTTTATAAGGTTACCCCTTTAAATAGTTTTATTATAAAGGCTTAAGAGCTTTAGTAGTCTAGAGAGTTATTAGCAAAGCTCGCGTTTAATAATATTTATAGGCTATTATTTTCCTCGCCCTTAATTAAGCTATATTATAATAATAAATTATAAGTCTTAAGGAAATATTAAATAACTTAGTTTATTACTTAGTAGTATTATAGTCTTAGGTTTTAATTAAACTATATTAATTTATTTAAGGTAAAGGCTATATCTAGCTAAGTTATTATCGCGGTATATATAATTATTTTTACCTTTTATTAATAGGCTTATATATTTTTATAGCTTATAAGCTCTTAGTATAATAATAGCTCTTTTTATATTATTAAGATAAGGGCTTAATAACCTAAAATAGCTTTTAAGAGAAGCTTATATATCTTATTAATATATATAAATTAGGAGAGCTATAGGCGATAATTCGCCTTATTTCTAATAACCTCTATCCCTAGGAACTACTATAAGGGCTTTCCCCCTTTAATTTAATATAATTTTTATAATTCCCTTATTAGCCTTATAGCCTCCTTTTCTAACTATTTTAGGAAAAAAAAGATATAATTATCTATATAAAAGAAAAATATAATATCTATATTAATCTAATAATAGTCTTTGCTAAGTACTTAATAAAAGCCTATTTATATTAAGCCTTTCTTAAAGTATTTTTATTATAATAATAATAATTTTCTTAATTTATATAATACCTTATATAACTTAAAGATCTTACTAGGCTTTTAATAACTTATTAATATTTCTATATAGATTTTTTTATTAAGTATTATATATATAAAAATATTTATAATATTATATTATAATATCTTATAATTAAATTAGTTTATTATAGCTATTAGTATTCTAAAAGATATACTTATTAAAATAGCCGCATAAGTCTCTTATTTATCCTTTACTTATTAATCCCCGCGGATTACTAAGTAGGCTTTAAGCTAGAGAAATTTACTATATTTATTTAGCTTATAGATATATACCTAATAATAGCTAAGGATTAAATAGTATTTCGCTAAATATTTAATTACCTCTATTTATAACTAAGAGATCTTATAGCTCTAGAGGTAAGCCTTTTTTACCTTATAGATTATATCCTAATATAAATAGCTTTTAGTATTTATATATAAGCTTAAGAGCCTCTCTAAGAGCTTTTAGTATATATTAATAATAGGCTTTAATACCTCTTTAAGTATAAAGCTTATTTTATCCCTATAGGATTTTTATTTTCTTATATTTAATTAGTTTTAAGGGTAAGTAGCGCTCTTATTATTTAATAACTCTCTTTAGTTAATTAGGCCGCATTAAATTATTTAACTTTTCTTAGTTTTTTATTAGGTATTTATATATTTTTATTTTATATTAATTAAGAATATAGTATTAAAGGGGTATTAATTTATAGCCTTTATCTTAGCGTTAGCTCCCTACCTTATTAATCCTTATACCTATTTAGCTTAGTTTTTTTTTTACCTTTTTATACTTAAGCCTTTAGCTAAGATATAAAAGAAAGCTATTAGTAAAAAATCTAGCGGGGTTAAAAGTATTATAAATTTTACTTAGATATATTTCTCTAATAACTTACTAAGCGCCTTTAAATATTTTTTACTTTTAAGGGGAAAATCCCTAAGGTTATTAGAGATTTTATTTAGTTTTTTATTAGGCTATTATAATACTTATTAATATAGTTATTTTTATTTTACTATTAATTCCTTAATATATTACTATATAGCTTTTAGGTCTTTTTTTAATAAATTATCTCATAGTATCTTTAACCTTCTATTAAAGTATTACCTTTTATTAAATATAATATCTCTTATTATAAATACTTCTTTTATTAAGGGATTTTAAATTCTAAAAGAATTACTTAATATATAGCCTATAAGGAAGCCTATTTAGGCCCTTAGCGCTTATCTTTATAGTTACTTTTATTATAATTAGGTATTTATTATTAATATAAAAGCTTTATAGCTATATAATTAAAGATATAAAAGATTAGGCTTAGTAGAGATCTTAGACCTAAGACTAATATATAATAATTTATATAAGGTTTTATAGTATTAGTAAATAAAAGGTATATAATTATAAAAATATATAATTACTTTAATTATCTCTAGCTAAAAGTATTTAAGGAGTTTTATATTTACCTTTATTACTTTATTCTTTTAGATAATTATTATTATTACCCTTTTTATACCTTTATTTTATACTTAAGTATTAGGGGCAAAAGGCTTATAATATATTCCTATAGCCTATATCTTAGCGAATACTTATATATATATTATAATAATTTCCTTATTATATTTAATAACTTTAACTTAGATTTTATATTATATTTCTATTATTTTAAGGAAGCCTTTAATCGCTAAGAGGATAATAAGGGTTAAGTATTTAGTTATATAATAGTCCTATAAATACCTTATTACCTTATCTATAAATAGCTATATTAATATATACTTTTTATAGCCTTATTTTATTAAATAAAAGTCTAAGGCTATATAGTATCTGGGATAAGAATTTATTACTAACTCTTAAGGTACTCTATAGATTATTTAATAAGCCTTTATTACCCTATAGGTATTATAATCTATAATAATAATCCTTTCTTTTCTTTATAATATATTTACTTTTAGTTTAACCCTTTTTATAGTAATTAAGAGGTACCTTAGGGGTTTTAGCCTTAAGTAACCTAATTACTTATACTAAGTTATAATATCTCTCTTTAGGGGTTATTATATAGTCTATATATTTTAGGCTTTCTTTTATTAAGTATTAAGAAGTATATTAGTAATATTACTTATTATTAAGAGAGCTTTTTATTAAGGTAATTCCCTATTAGTTTTTTAATACTCTAAGATTTATTATCCCTATAGTTATATAACCTTTCTTAGATAGCTATTATTAGCTTAGTATAAATAATTTTATCTTAGTCTTATATCTTATTAAAGGCTATATTTTTATAATTTTAAGAATAATATAAAGTTATAAGTTAGTTTTATATATAGAGCTATACTATATAGCTTTAGGTAGGTTAATAAGCCCTAGGTAGACTTAAGATATATAATTATTTCCCTATATATATTTATTAAGACTTACTTAGTTTTTAACTAAAAGAAATCCCCTATAGGTATTACCTATAGATTTTATATTCTTATAATATCTCTAAAGATATATAGAGTTACTTTTAAATCTAAGATTATATTATCTTATAATAGGTATATCACAGCGATAAATATCTTTACTTTTATTATTATTATGCCTATTACTTATAGTTATATTAAGTTTTATAGCTTAATCCTTTTAATATAATTTATTATTTTATCCTTATTATTAGCTATATATTACTATATATAAGCCTTAATATCTTTAATTAGCTTAAATATAATTAATGCCTTTTCTAAGAAAGTATATTAGTAATACTTAAGTAAATAAAGTATCCTATAAGTATAATATCTCTTATCCTTATTATTACTAAAGGCTAAGTAAGAGCTTAATAATCCTTAACTTTTTTTTTCTTAAGGCTTATTATTTTTTTTTTAGCGCTTTAATACTAGGTTTTTTTTTTTTTTTACTTTTTTAATTAAAGAAAAAGCCTTATAAAAAACCTATAGTCTTTTTATCTTAGGCTAATTAATAATAACTAAATAAATATTTATTAATACCTTAATTACTTTAAGTATATTTTTTTTAACCTTAGTAATTTATATAATCTTATATATATTAACTTAAGATTTTAGCGGTATTATATATAAGGCTGCTAATAAATTAAAGAACTATTAATTTACTTTTATAGCTTTTTAAAGCCTAATATTATTAGCTTTATTAATTATTATTTTCTATTTTAATAATTACTTTTTAATAGCCTTATATATATTAATTCTTAATTAATATAATTTACTTAAGAAGGCATAATAATCTTAATAAGTAATTTATTTATATTTAGTTATAGTAAGTAAGAACTTAATATATAAGGACTTAATTTATTTATTAAAAGTATTATCTTTAATAAAGTAATAATAAGTAATTAGCTTATTTATTATATCTATAACTTAGTTTTAAACTATAGCTATTTTCCTTTTAAACTCTTTATAGTCCTTTAAGAGGTACTTATATATTATTTATCTTAATATTAATACCTTCTAGTCTTTATCTAATAGCTTAGCGAATCTCTAGGATTATTAAATATAGTCTACTAGGGTTAATATTATATTTTCTTTTATAGGGCTTTTTATAGCTAGGGTCCCCTAAGTACTTTAGGTATTTTAGGTATTTTATAAAGTATTACCTCCCTAGTAAGTAATTACTAAAGAAATAAAAGGTATTAGCGCTATTATATTTAATAGCAATTTACCTTCCTTAGTTAGGTTAATATAGGACTAGAGGTCTTTATTATTAGCCTTAGTCTTAAGGACTTTATATTAATTAATTTAGTTATTATTAATAATAAGCTTAATTATTATATTAGTAATTATACTTTTAGCGAGCCTTAGATAATTTATCTCTAGTATTATTAGCTTTTAATTAATAGATTTTTATTATATATAAAACTCTTAATTATTAAAAAGTCTAATTAGGCTAAAAATTATATTATATATTATTTTTTTTTTCTTCTTATACTTTTTTAATTATTTATTTATATTAGGCTTAGCCTAGCTAAGGCTTCGCCATAGTATAGCTAGCCTTTAGCTATCTTATATATAAGGTGCTATTTAATAATATAAGTCTTTTTAAGGTTTTATAATTTTTATAAAAAGTTTATAACTTATTATTTAGTAATTATTAGGCTACTTATAAAAATACTTAAGAGTAATTAAAATAAAAAAAAATAAATAAGTTTATTTAAGAGGTAAATATTAATAAAGCCTTTAAGGACTTAAAGCTTATATTTTATTTTATAATTATTTTTTAATATTAAGACTTATTAAGGTTTATAAAAATTAAAATAAATACCTAACCGGGAGGCTAGTAGTAGTTTGGGCTAAATTACTATTTCGGGGTTAGGGGCATAGACAAATAGGTATATAGGGATATACGCGGGGGTAGGTCTTAGACGCGGGCAAGGGGGGCTAAACTATTAGTCTTAAACTACTATTTTATACTATAGCTAATTAGGATAAAAGGAAGGGTAACTTTAAGGTTAAGGAAAAAGTAAGTAAAGGAGAGAAATATAATAGAATATGTCTCCTAAGGCTAGCTTTCTCGCGACTAACTGGGTAAATAAGGGATATCCTTTTTATATATAGATATAAGTCTATAAAATAAGTATAATTAAGGATAACCGAGTAGTTTCCTAATAAGCGGTAATTATTTAAGGGAGAGATTATTAAGAAAAGAAAGAAAAAAGGGAAATAAGGACTATACGTATAATATCCTAAGAGGAGGAATTAGAGGGAGGTAAAGAAGGGCTTGATATAGTCTAGATTATAGCTATAGCCCGAGGGTATCTTATAGACTCGCTTAGCGGCAATAAATTAAAGCGGCAAAAAGATATAAGAAAGTCTACTAGCTATATTTATATAGAAGCTATTAAACTAAGAGAAGGGTAGCTTATATATAATAGCGAATACTAGTCGTTAATCTATGCTTTTTATAGCTATGCGGTCTATAGCCTTAAGGGTTACTTAAGGGACTATTACCTAGATATTAACTATTAGGCCCATAGCGATATTATCTACCGCTATAAGGGTCTATAGCTATAAGGGCTAGTATTAGAGCAGCTTATCTAGTATAGTGCGTTAAACCTAACCCGGGCTATTAAGGGTCTTATTATTCACCGGGGCTTTATTTATACCTAGCCGGGTTATAGGTACCTTACGCCGAGCTAGAAGTGCCTATGGGTTTACCTTAACGGCGAGTATAATATAAAAAGAGCTAAGGCGTAGGTAGGCCTCTAGACTAGTATCTATTTATAAACCTTCTTTATAGGACTAAAGAGGGCAATTTATTATTTCTACGTAAGAATCTTAATTAGCAGTAATAATAATATTATCTCGGTAGTAAGAGATCCTTTAATACTAGTCGGTAGGGGGAGAAAAGCGATAATAGTAAATAGGTAATAGATATACTTAGAAGATTAGATAATAATCGCTAATATTACCTAAGGGTAGTTATTATAGTAAGAGGAGTAGGAGAAGATATAGAAGGTTATAGAGGAGGGGATCCTAAGGTATAAGACGACGAATTAGCTAAAGAGGACCGGCTAGTTAGCCTACTTCGCCGGGAGGAATCTAGTAGATATCTAAGCCTGTAGTAGGATGCCCGGCTATGACGATGATGAGCTGCGATGGATGGCCATGGCTCTAGATCGTCTATTCTTTGACCGCTGCATCGGCGGGTTAAAGAGCATGCCCCTGATGACCCGCCTGCTCCTAGCTAGCCCCCACCCTCACGATGCCCACAGCCGACCGTTTAGGGTTAGGGTTAGGGTTAGGGTTAGGGTTAGGGTTAGGGTTAGGGTTAGGGTTAGGGTTAGGGTTAGGGTTAGGGTTAGGGTTAGGGTTAGGGTTAGGGTTAGGGTTAGGGTTAGGGTTAGG